>VXBQ01013214.1:332744-349942 GCA_013400175.1 Phainopepla nitens | reverse complement strand
TCTCACCAGAGGCTTTCCCAACGCACCCAAAGCCTCTCTGCCCCCGCCCTTCTGTGCCAGCCTGGCAGCCGATAGCCCTGGGGCTGTCATCTCCTCCCGAAGGGGCTAAGCGTGTGCTTTGTGAATGTCCCCAGCCCTGAGTTTTATCTTATCTTCATCAGCGAACTGCCTAGGGCTTCACTCTGAAGGCCTATTCAGGGTGTGGTGGTATTCTGTGCGGCTTTTGTAACACAGTTCTATAATAGGCAGAAGTCTTTCATGAAAATGTTTAAGTCATAAAAGATAATATTTCAGTCTCTGACACCAAGGAAAAGTAATTATGACTTGCAGAGTAATTCACTCTGATTTGTTTTTGAAAGGGAATAAGTTCTAAAAGGGATGCACCATGTACAGATTCATGTTCTGACTCTGAGAAAATAAATGAGTTCGGATATTTAGGTAGTGTTTTTTATGGGGTGTTCAACACAATGTTACTAAGACCATTACTGGGCCGTATAGAATCTGCTAGTAATGGAAAAAGAATCTCATCAGAGATAGAAAGATAGCAGATTTAAGTCTCTGACAAGACAAATGTGTTGGGACTAGGAAAAAGTACCCACAACTGTTTTGTGTGAATGATGTGCCTAGGTTTAATTTCCGCTATTCCAAGCCTTTATGTCTTTTTTGTAGGTTTTTTTATATCTAATATAGCAGAATTTGCCTCTGGTTTATAGTATAATAATTTTGATTAGTTCTAAGGGAATATTCAATTTTTTTAATGATCTGTGACTTGCTTAAAAATAGAATAAACAGTTTAACACAGTACTGTCCTTGCCTTGAGAACTACTTGATTTATTCCTTGCCAGCAGTTCTGCACCTAAGGTCTTATTTAAAATATTTTGTCCACTCTTTCTGCCTTTACTCCTTCAATTTATTTCAAGGGGTGCCAGAATTGTTTGCTTTGGGCTTTCCCCATGATTGTGGTCCTTTGCTTTTCAGATCAGTTCCTGAGGCAAGACATATAACCACTGTAAATCTTTAGAAACAATACTTTATTGGCTTCAGAAAAATCTGCTTTATTTTCAGGAACAGGTATGATGCAGAACCCAAAGAAGCTGTGGCTGCACAGATCAGTTGGGTTTAAAAGACCATTAATGCTTCTTGTTTTTAGAAGGGCCTTTGGAACATGGACAAATTTACAAAATGAGATCTCTATGTACTGTGCAATTTTGTAAATCATTTGCATCTCAGTTACCTAAATGGTAATTCTAAGAATTATTTTTAAATTACACCTGGTTTATGGATTCTGAACTCTTGAAAACACAATTCTGTTATTTGTGTTCCACATGAAAACAATATCTAAAATTACATCCATTCTGTAGTTCTCTTAGATACGTGGATATTCTCATCCTTGCTTTTTCAGTCAAATCATATTAAGCAAAAGAAATTGTAACTGTAAATATGAGAGAAAAAAGAACAGTACATTTAGATTGTTCAGCTTGTTAGCCTTTCTTAGCTCACTTTTTAGCCAAACTGAAGGCTGTATTATGATTTTTTTTACATGCTTAACAACCTTTTGCAATAACTGAGGCCCTTACTTCTAATGTCATCTGAGCTGAGCAAATTAGTTGTGAGTAAATATATTCCTAATTAATTTATTTTTATAAGAAATCTTTTTAAGAAGTACAAAAAGGAGGCAGAATGTAGTAATAATAACAAGAACAAAACTTTTCAGTTATTGTGTGTTGACTTCACTGGCCTCCAGGTGCCCACCGATCCACACTATCATTGCCTCTTCTCAACAGGAGAGGAGGAGAAAATATGATGAAAAGCTTGTGCATCAAGATAAGGACGAAGAACACATACCAGTTACTGTCACAAGAAAATATTACTTGGCTTAGGGAAATTAATTTAATTTATTTCCAATTAATCCAAATAGGATAATGAAGTAATAAACTCAAATATTAAAAACATTTCTCCCATCATTTCCTTCTTCCCATGCTCAACTTCTCTTCTGATTTCTCTACCTACTCCTATCTGAGTGGCATGTGTAAATGAGGAATGTGGGATGGTGGTCAGCTCATAATATATTATCTCTGCTACTCTTTCTCCTCTCCAGTCTTCTGATAAATTGTGAGGTTTCACCCATGGGGTACAGTCATTCATGAACTTTTCCAATGTCAGTCCCTGCCACGAGCTGTGGTTCCTCATGAACTGCTCCTGCTTGGTTTCCTCTCCATAGTGCCACAGGTTCTGCCAGGAGCCTGCTGCTTTGCAGTCCCCTCATAAGATCAAACCTTCCTTTGGGAGCATCCTTCTGCTCCAGTGTGAGCTTCTCCCTGGGCTGCAGGAGGCTATCAGCTCCACCGTGGACCTCCGTGGGCTGCAGAGGGACAACCTCCATTGGTTTCCAGTGTTGTCTCATGGAAGCGACCTGTACAGCACCCCCTACCATCAAACTGTGCTACATAAACCAAATGCATATGGACACTGCGTAAGGACTGTGAGAAGTCTCTAGACTGTAAGAAAGTATAATCCCAAATCTGTAGATTAAAGCTGACATGTCAATATAAATCTGTGCACTACCCATTCAGCCAATGTCATATCTGCTTTGGTTTTGCGGCAATGCAAAATAAATCAAAGTGATTTTACAAAGCAGCACTTCTCAGTTAAGGATCTCCATTATTAAATAGCCAATTTGCAAGGAACAAGATATATGGGCTCCATGTCTCTCAGAGTCCTGTATCACCTCCTTTCTTTACTATCACATCATCTTCACAGAAAATGACTCCCACTTAGAGTGATCAATGCTTGACAGGGTAAAAGGCTATTCTGTAACAGGGATTGGTATTCCAGTGTAACTGTAGAATAGCTTTCTATTTTGTTTTCCATATTTTCTTACATATATTATGTTCAATACATTTCTGAAAATTTCATAGTGTTTTTTATTATGAAGTCAAAGTACCATTCATTATGAAAAACAGAACTGAAAAACAGAAAGCATTCTTTTGGTTTGCATACATAAAAAAGAGTAAACTCAGAAGCACAGATGAGGACTCTTACTAGCAACAGACCACAGTATTTTTATGGACAAATCTAAATCTAATGCTCAGCCTAAATATGATTATGTTTGTTTTCTCTGCTGGTTACATCTGGTACTTGCAAGGATTTTATTCTCAAGTGTTAATTTACATCAACAGAATAATTCATAATTGTTGTTGTAAGTTATTTGATAATATATATCATTGTGTTTTGAGTTTGACACAGCCACACAGTCCTGGATGAAACTAAATATTTTGCATCTGTGATCCCAATTTATGCAAATTGCATAGGCTTCTAAAATTAGCTATTTCTCGGCCACTTTGTGTGACTGCACGGGTTGCCTTTCTTGTTTGTGTGTGTGTGTGTTTGCAGGAGTGACAAAACGTCTTTTCCTTTCTGGCACACACTAGAAAATAGAGGCATACTGTGTTCTCTTATATATAACACTGACATATACAATTGGATATCTCTTCTTTTTAGTTCTCCTGTTCTAGAAGCTAACAACTGAGTGTTAATATGATATAAAAGCTATTAAAAATTATATTTCTGTATTGTCTGTATATATTATCTTTTATATCAAAAATCTATAAATACATGTTCTAATAATTTATTGAAATTGGTAGTATAGCCATAAGACAAATTACTTTTGGAGAAAATAATCCTCTCTGGTTTGGTAATACATATTTGTGCTTTGAACTGTTTCTTTTGTTAGTAATTTTTTATCATCTTAGTATATAGGAGAAAGTTTAGTTTGTTGTGGAGACGAATATATCCTCTTCCTCTCCATCTTTCATCATATCAAGTATTTCTAGGTCTGAGTATTTTTTTTTCTCCCTAAGAAGTTTCCAAGAGGAATATTTATAAAATTACTTTGAAAAACAGCAGAATAATAATTTTGCAATATTTTTTCAGTCTTATCTGAGTAGCAAATGTGATCTAAAGTGGTTTATTCTCTTTATTAAACTCCTGTGTATTTTATTTCCTGCTGCTGCATATATTGATAAAGATTTAAAATTCCCTCTTTTTTTGATCAAGTCATCAATGAATGAGTTTGTTACAAAGTTCAGAATTCATCAAATTAAAATAATTCAAAGGCCTTTCTCACAACGTTTAGACCCCAATAATTAGTTTATTTGTTTGTTTTGCTACTAAAACAACCACTGAATGCATTGTGGAAGACTGCAAGTACACAAGACAGACTAAAGCACAACTGCATTTATTAGTGTTGATGTCCCAGTTGCTTAAAGAACAAAATTATTCGTGTAGAAAAGAAAAAACTATGGAAAATAAATCATATTAAATGGTGTCACAGGAATTAGGTGCCTAGATAGTTACAGGATAGACTTAGATTTTATGAATGAGAGGTAGTAGCATTACACTGACTTACAAGCAGTAGGATGCTACCCAGTTTAGGGAACAGCAAAGCTCCTATGTGACACAAGAGAATAGAAACAATGTTGTATTGTCTTCAGGCTTAGAAAGATAACGAAGAAGAAGAGTATAGAAGTGAGAGAAATAAAAAAAAAATATTTTTACAACTTAGAGAAGTAAAAGACATTTAGGGGAAAGAATACGTACTTATTTTTGTTGACAATTTATTGACCTTGCTTCTTTGGCAATTAGTTGTGAAGTTCTTTTGTGTTGGCTCATAGTTTCAATACCTTCTCCTCTGTTCTTTAACATTCTGTCAGGTGTTTATTCTGTATGTGCATACTACAGCTATGAGCTAGGTTGACTGTATTTTTGTGATACCTGTTGAGACACTGATGCAAAAATAGTGATGAATATGAGAATGACAAGAATAATGTTAGTATCCAGGAAAGTTAATAGATGCTCTTTTTTATTCCCTTATCATCTTTTCATTATGAAATTCAGTAGAAACTATTTGGTTTAATATTTTCTCAAACAATATTCTACAATCTATACCTAATAAGTCTTTGATGGGAAGTTAAATAAAACTCTAGCCAGTGTAGAACGTATATCAGGATGATGGCAGGGGAGACTGGGGCTGCCCATGCTGACAAGTGGTTCAAATCAACCCACCCAATAAGAGACACAGCTGAGCCCACAGATGAGGGGGTAGTGGCTTGAGGAAAATCCAATAAAAAAATGGCCAAAAAAAGTCAGATTGTTGAGAAATGACAGATGCAAAAATAATGAGAGGAAAAAAGAGGCAACACCGAGGTGAGAGAAGAAATCTGCGAGGTAGTAGACAGGCACTAGAGCAGAGATTCCTCTCAAGCATGTGGGAAGACCCCAAGTCAAATATTTACCCATGACAGTATCTGGCAAGGAACCTGTGTCTATATGAACTCATGAGCTTTTCCATCTCATTTTCTCCTCTGCCCTCACGAGAGTGAGAGAGTGGCTGAGAGGGAATTTGGTAGCCAGACAGCATCAACTCATCACACACACATCCTAGGTGTAACATAAAAGATGTAGGTAAAGCAAATATAGAACATAAAATATCTAATATCATATGTATTTCCAGAATTACACTGATTTCAAATTCAGGCAAAAAAATCCTTTGTGGCAGCTCCCCGACAAAAGAAAAGGCCGCTTTGACACAAGGCAGCACTTATTCATAATAAAATAAAAAGATATATTCTTCAGATTGTGATTGAAATAATTAGTGAAAGAGTGAAATTGCCCACGGAGATAGCTTTTGTCAGTGCCTCAAGCAGTACTAGGACACAGTGTTCGTGTTCAGTGCCTCCTGCCCCTGCCCACACCTAGGACTCCACATCAGCCCCTGGGGGTGTCAGCTGATGCTGCTGGGCCCATGAAGCTTCGGCAGGGCTGGCCTCCAGCCCCACAGCCCTGTCCTGTCTGGCCATGGGCCCTGCTGAGCTGGGCTCACTCTTTGGCTTAAGCTGAGCCTGTCCTCAAACTGTGCCCAGGGCACACGCCTGATGCCCAGGGCTGAGGCTTTGTCAGTGTCCCTCTCACTGTCTTGTACCTGGCTGGGGTGCCTTGCCCCCACCTTCCCCAGCAAGCAGGCAAGATTTTGGAAGGGAGAACTGGAACTGATATGCAAGGTCAAAGGGATACTCCATATCACATGACATTGTGCTCAAGTATAAGAGTTCATGGAAAGGAGGAGGAAGGTGGTATTTTTTTTTTCGTGGTTGTACTGCTTGTCTTACCAAGTAATTTTACCCATGCTAAGGTGCTGGTTTCCTGGAACAGGCTGAGCATATGCCTGCTGATGTTAAGCAGTGAATGAATTCCTTATTTTTCTTTGCTTCCATATATATCTTTCCTTAACCTGCTAAACTGTTTTTGCCTCACTTTTGCTGTTCTGGTTCTCTCCCTCATCCCACAGGAGTGGCATAACCAATGATAGGATGGAAGCTTAGCTACCAGCAG
The DNA here is from genome assembly GCA_013400175.1 of Phainopepla nitens. Classification (NCBI taxonomy): domain Eukaryota; kingdom Metazoa; phylum Chordata; class Aves; order Passeriformes; family Bombycillidae; genus Phainopepla; species Phainopepla nitens. The sequence continues at coordinate 343,552 of VXBQ01013214.1, read as the reverse complement.
GGGTCATCCCACCAAAAGCACAAAATTGTCCTGACTACAGAAAGTAATTTAGTATTGTGCTACAATATGTATAAAGCTACAAAGTCTGAACAAGTAATATGTAAGTCTAGAGAGATTCCTGGAGAAATAATTAGATGGTATCACTAGCAAGAAATGGGGTTTCTTAGTGCAAAGTGATGTATTTATACTAGATTTTAAAAGAAAATACTTTTATGGACTTGTACGTATTGTCAGAGCCTTGAGATCTTTTCCTAATGATTCACATTCCTGTTTTACTTATGAAGTGGAAAATATGTATTTTCAAGACAGTTTGCTTCCTGGGTTTTTTTTAACACGTTAGCTTATGATCTGCATGCAGGATACCATTTTTCTCAGGGATGAATTGGAATGCATTTTCCTTCTCCTCCTAGTGCAAGGGGCCCATCACTATTTGTTTACATGCCTTTGTAACCTCTTGAAGGCAGGGTAACTGAGGTTCTTTTTAATAGAGACCCTTGGGGAAGATTAGAGTGAAATAACAGTGAATGGCCAGTGCATATACGTATATGAAAGAAAGAAAGAGAAAGAGAAGACAAGCATAGATAGTGCAGAGGAAAAATGCAAGGTGACAGGACCAAGAATGCTTACTGGCTCAAACAGAGTTTACTTCTGGGAGCTGACACTGTTTCCTTGACTTTAAACAGGTCTCTCTCATCCTACATTACTTAACTTAGCCTGACTACTGACTGCTGTTGATCCTTGTAGTGCAGTTATTCTGACCGTAATGAGGCCATATTGTTCATCACTGAAAGGATGCTTACTTAGGAAAAGTGTGCATGTTAAAAACTTAAAACCTTTATGAATATATATATATAGATACATAGTTTATATGTACACTTTATATATACACTTTATATGAATAATATTTTTTGTGGTATTGCAGATAATGAAGTGATAAAGGGAAAGCTAAAAATTTTAAACCTGGACTAAAGAAAAGGAAAGTTGGTATTGATTTATTCAGAGACAGTATGCTCACATGGGTTTCTTAGCTTTCTAAATATAGTCTTAACAATTGTACAGATTCTGTATCTTTCTGTCCATGGTGAAACTCAGGAGCACTATTGACCTAATTTTTTCTGGATTCAGTTTACACACATTCTGCCTTAAGAGCAAAATCTGTATGCCTACCACAGGCCATACTATTCACACAAATCCTCATGTAAAAGGAATGATGTGTAGAGATGAGAAAGAGTGTGCTAATCAGGAAGTAGAATAGAATCATAGCAACGGATTATGCTGTGTTGGACGGTACCCATCAGAATCACTGAGTCCAGCTCCTGGCCCTATGCAGGTCCATCACCAAGAATCACAACATGTGTGCCTGAGAGTGTTGTCCAGATGCTTCTTGAACTCAGACAGGCTTGGTGCTGTGACCACTCCCCTGGGGAGCCTGTTCCAGTGCTCAATCATCCTCTGGGTGAAAAACCTTTTCCTGATCTCCAGCCTAAACCTCCCCTCTCAGATGTTCTAGCTGTTTCCTCGAGTCTTGTCACAGGTCATGGAAATGAAGAGATTGATACCTGCCCCTCTGCTTAAGAATCAAAGACATGACTACACATGGATATAAAATAGAAGTCAGGTTAATTTTGCCTAATCCAGAATTCAATTCCCTGCCCACTGGAGGTACAGTTTCATCAGTGTCCTACTGTTAGAGTCTCTGAACACTTCTTCCTATATGAAGATAGAAATGAAAAGTATTGCGTATTAAGGCTCTTCCAAAACACTCAATTTATTATTATTGAAAGAGATTTTGTTTTTATTTTGGTGTCTGCATGATAAATAAAAAGGACACAGGGACTAGTAATGGTGTTCTTAAAATTTATAAACTTATATGAATGTTTGTGAGCTGTTTCACTTAATTTGTATGTGCCTTTTGTTAGGTGCTCTTTCTAAACTATGTATTAACACCCTTCAAAATTATTTTTTACTGACTGGGCCTGAGAACAGTTTAAAGAGATTGCTTGTGAGTCAGTAGATAAGTTTTTATTTTCATGCAGTAATGCAGCTTCTTGTTTGTTTTATCTAACTAGTACTAGGATATATATTTCAAAAGAATCTCCAATGGCTTCTGCATGCAAAACTCTAACACAGAACCTGAATAGCATTAATGTAATGCAGTATACTTTTACTCATCAAAAAGCCAGACAGCCATTCCTACAAAAAAATCTGCAATGTACTTCAGTTTATTGCACAATAGATAAGTTACTATTTACTTATATTTCATAGAGGCTGGCAAGTAAATTGACTGTCATATCTGGATCTGATTCAAAGAAAAGAGGAAAAGGAAAATTTGTGTATTTTCATCTCAAAGGATTAAAGGAAAGAAGAAAGGTATAATTCATTATATCAGTTGCTGGTCTTTTAAAAAAGTAATATATTTTTCAGTCTTTAGAATGACAGTCTCTGATACAAATGCTAGCATATATTTGATTCGTGAGATATTTGGCAAGTACATTTTATTTGCTTGTCCTAGTAGTCCTTGAGAACTAGATCCTAAAATAAAGAAATCCTTATTCATAAGGAAACAGCCCATCTACATATTCTTCTACAGTAGCCTTTTCCCTTTTCCCCAAATTCACCCAACAAACTATTATGAAGCCCTGAGTAAGTGTCTCTATATGTTTTTCAGACCTCTATACTTTCATCAAATTGATATATTAGTTTATAAATGGTAGATAAATTTTAAAGACTAAGGAAACATTTTGGCTCCGAATGAACAGTAGCTAAGCAAAAAATTTTTGTGCCTTTTGTTTCTACAACAATGGAAAAAATAGCATTCACTGGCCACGTGGTCACTATGCTTGGCTGCACGGCAGTATAGAGGGTGTATTATGGTACAAACAAGATTAGAAAAGGTTAGATGACTTTGATCCCTCAAGATCCCCAATTTGGTACTTTACAGTAAACAATAAAAAATATCATAAAAGTTTTGAATGAGATTCACTAGAAGAGCTTTTATTCAGTGCCTTACCAAGTAAGTATTGGTTCAAGGTTTGCAGGGAGTTCTCAGGAAAACAGTGTTCCAAATATTCAAAAACATTTTTTTTCTTTCTTACTTGCTTGCTCACTTTCTTTCTTACTTGCTTACTCGCTTTCTTGCTTGCTTTCTCACTTTCTTTCTTGCTTTCTCTCTTTCTCTCATTCTCTCATTCTCTATTTCTTTCTCTTTCTCTCTCTCTTTCTCTGCCTTTCTCCCTTTTTCTCTCTTTCTCTAAGTTGTATTCTGTAGCAGCAAACAATATTTGGCATGCTTTGTGCATTGTCTCCAGGCTCATTTCTTTTTTGTTTCTCATTGTAGCACACAGAGATGTAATTCAGAGACATATAATAGACAATAAATAGTAAGGTGGCATACCACCAGATAAATTAGGTATCTGGAAAAGATATCATGCCGAACTATCCTTTAGCACAAAGTTGTACCTTGAAGGAATGTCCAAGTCTTTAAAAAGATTTTCTGTTAGCTTAAGTGAGAGTACATATGAAGGCAAGGCCTGCTCTCAGCAGGTACTTGGCATCTTGCAGGATGAAGCTTTACTGAATATTTCATCAATGATAGAAGCTCTTTTTTATATGGTATGAGATTTAATACCTATTTCTAACAATCATTCAGTCCATCTATCTGACCATACCCTTTCTGCAGTTGTGACTCTGGACTGTGATTACTGCTTTTTATGGTTGCCATATATCTTACTGTTAGTCACAGTGTGCCAATTAAATTGTTATTTTCAGATGGTTTTCTTGGCATCAGATTCTATAATATATCATTTTTGGTCAATCAATTACCATATATATTAGTATTTTGTTTATAAGATAGAAAATATTTTAACTCCTACATTTTTACCTCATCAAGAAAAAATTACATAAATAAATATCGATTCTTAATTGTGTCATCATAAAAGGAGTGGGAAAACTGACACAAGGAAATTAAAGCAAATAGTGTTTTTACCATTACATATAAGTGGTGCTTATTTCTACTTTCAGGACTCTTAAAGAATTCAGGGTTCAATATGGTCAATTCAAACTGTGGTGCTGAAAATAGCAAAGGACACCCCACAGTCAGTCAGAAATATTGAGTTTACTGAATAGTGGCTCAAGCTTTGTCTACTTGAAAGCCCTGTTCATTCTGTTAAGCTCTCCTAGTATGATACTATTCCTTATAGAAAAGTGACCTTTAAACTATATAATGCCTTTAAAAAATATGTGCAGAACACTCATTGACTTGAAAGGGAGCTCTGAGTGCAGTTGAATGTAGCTCACAATCATGGCAGGAGACAGTTAGCTGGGGCTTCTTAGCCAAGTTTCCCTAATTCAGATAACCATTTAGGGATTTATATGGAGATGCAGAGATGGATGACTAGCAAAACATATTCAAATAATTTTGGTTTGGTTTGGTTTGAGTTTTTTCATGAAAAATAGTATTATCTAAAAAAACTGCTGCTTAAAAATATTATCATACTTTTTATAGGATGTAATTAACTATTTTACCTTTGCTAAGCTTCTTTGTGACTGATACAAATGAAATTGTCACAGAATGTCATGGTTTTATTGCAATTGAAAACAAGTAATGATTGTAAAATCAAGATTATTAACTTTGTTTATCTGAATTTAGCATGACAAAAGGCAATGCAACATGATGGCCCAAAAATATCAGTTTGTAAACCCTAAAAGTACATCTCACTAGACATATGCTTTGCATTTTATTATATTTGCATTATTTATTCCTTTTTAACATCTTTTTGCATTATTTTGACAAGATTTATTTTAAACTTTAGGATTAATTCTTATATATAGGTAATACTCTTATCTGTAATTCTTACATATATTTCCTTGTGGTTTCAGATTCACAAGAGAGTGAGTACATACTGTGTAACATCAGTGATAGCATTACTGCAGTTTGATTTTCTATTTCTATTGTTATGAAATAAAAATATTTGTAGAAAAGAGTCCTAAGGAAAAAAAGAAAAAAACAGCCTTTATTTTCCTTTATAATTGAAAAACAAGGTCACTACATTTCTAAAGAAAAGATAAACTCTACATATCAGCATACCTGGCACATAATTCTTTTACCTCAGACTTAAAAGTCCAAAACTTTACTTTCATATGTTTGATGAAAGTTACTTGGCATTTATTTATGAAACATCAATCCTTTTAATGGAGGAGCAGAAAAAGTAACAGAGAAGGCCTTGAGAGTCGTTGCATGGTGATTAATTGATTCTTAATGCAGTCACAAATCCCGTTAAATTAAGTGAAAACTTTTTAGAATAAGAAATCTTATCACACGCTACCACACTTGGAGAAATTTGGCCAAAAAAGTACTAAACACCTAAAAACTTGATATCCAGATAGTATATTTTTGTCTTTAATCTATTGTTTAAGTCCTACTTGTCCCGTAAAATGAGGATAATATTTCACTTGATTTGCAGTTTATGATAATAAATGAAGTACTTGAACTATAAGGATGAACAGCCCAAGAGAAATAGCATAAAGTGATTAATTTTGTGGATACAATAGTGTTTCTTGCTTAGACACCAAGTTTTCCTAAAATTTTAGAAGCCAAGTGAAATAGTTCTCCTTAATTAAGTGTTTATGTTCTTTACAATTTTGGTGGAGGGAACTTGCACAGAACAATTGAGAGAAGGCTAGGATAATACCAGTTTTTGATTTTCTGCCTCATTTTTAGTTGTTTTGTTGGTTATTCCATTTTTTTTCTTTAATATATTTTGTAGCTTTTCGTGGTATACAGTATCACCGTTTACAAAACGCATATTAATTAAATGTGCCTCTGTCTTCAATTTCACTATCCCATTTTGTTACAGAGGGACAGCTGGAGTTTGAATGACTGAAATTGTGAAGAATTTTAATGCAATGCATTGCTCTGTACAATAATTTAATTTACCAAACATGACTTATTTATTTTTTCATTTAGCCTTTCTCTAAAGAACATCTTCATGGAAAGACAAGGCCAAATTATACTGTGTTATCTATCATTCATAAATCATACTTTTCTTTTCATGCCTAATTAAATATGAAGTGTCGCTAGAATATTGTAAAAAGCTTATTTCTTACTACTTATACATTTTCTTCTTTTCAGATATCATTAAAATATTATTTTTTATTTTTTCAAGGTAATGACTTAATATAACTTTTGGAACATAATCTGGTTATTGCAAATTTTTTTTTTTTCTTGTCTCTGTCTGTATATTGAGTCAGTTTTCCAGCTTGGAGATTGGAAATCAGCTCTTTAACTGTTCCTGGATTTTGTTTCCTTCATTTTTTAAAGTTTTTTTTTTCCTACATTTCTCAAATGGGGTATCAATGTTATGTTGCTTGACATTTTTGTAGAAAATCTGTAGGCTCATTAAAAACATAAGATTTCAACAGGCTGTGGAGATCCTCTCCATCCCTTGGTATAACCTGTTTTCTCTCATCCATGTGGCCGTGAATGATACTGCCAGGGGAAACTCAGAGAGTATCAGCAGGAAGCACAGAATCCAGGGGGCTAGTGTGAGAGGCAGGGGAGCCCAGGTGATGGTGGGTTTGGCCCCAGTGGTGAAATGGAAAAGCTTGTACAACGCTAGGTACGTATTGTGAGTTAGTGCCTGGCCACCCAGACATTGCTGCTGGAAGGACTGTGGCTTAACAGTCACAGCACCCTCACTGAGTAGCGAGAACATCTAAAGAGAGATAGGATCTAGATGACAAACAGGTCCAAAATCCAGTTAAGTAGTCAAAAGGTTAGGAGAATTTTCTAATAGGTTTGGGAAAAAATGGTGAATAAGTACTGAAGTGTAGTTAATATACCAGATGCGGTGAGAAAGTAACCAGGAAACGGTATTATGTAGGTGGCTGTCACATTTCTAAGAATTTCACATTTCTAAGAAATAGTTTTCTAAGAAATTGGTGTAAATGAACATCCTTCATCCTTCAAGTCTGCTTCTAAATGTGCAGTATGGAAAAAACACAAGGTGGAATTTGAGCTCTGTGTGTATGTTTGTTCAGAGCATTCCTCCCTTTGGGATCAGAGAGACATGATAGGGTAGACTGCTATCAAATGAGTTGATATGGATAAATTTAAACTTTTGAGAAAGCACAGGCAGAGAAGATGAAGAGTTGTTCCATTCCATGCATGGGTACAGCTTCAGTGCATTTTCCCTTTCTAAAGGATGCTGAGACAGTTGAGAACAAATACTTCACTTAGAGCTGCCTGTCTCATTTTGAAAGTACTCAAGTTTCAGAGTAGTAATTTAGATTAAATATTAGGAAGAAGTTCTTTACTGTGAGGGTGGTAAAGGCACTGGGACAGGTTGTCCAGAGAAATTGTACAAGTTACATCATTGGAATTGTTTGATGACAGGTTGTATGGCGCTTTGGGCAACCTGATCTTGAACAAGGTCTCCCTGCCAATGGCAGAGGGTGGAATTAGATGATCTTTAATGTCACTTACAACCCAAACCTTTGTATGATTTTACTGGGGGTGTCTTCATGGCCCACCAGTGGTAAATAACCTGGATGACAATGGCTGATAAGAATGTGAATTTAAATTTTAGGTCTGTATGTGTTTACCCAGAACCAGTCAGGTTACAGAGGAAGATGACCACTGTCTGGTTTCAACCAGATACCCTGTGGAAAAGTAGGAAACAAAAGTTTTTAAAGTGACATAGAATAAAATAAGCACATTTTGCAGAATGTTAGAACACAGAAATTTATATTTTCTTTACTCCTTAATTTTTTTAATATAATAGCAGTTTTTCAGTGAATGAAAAAATTTGATTCTAGTGAAACCAATTGTAAGAGTCTTTTAAATATAGCTTTCGTAAACAAGTATTTCATAAACATTTGACTCTATGCCCTTTCATCAGAAATTCTGTCAGACCTAGTAATCCAAACAAAATTTTTTAGTCAACCTAATAAGTGTTTAGACTAATGCAATGCATATTACAATGCATTTTATTTTATTTTTCGGCCATTTACAGTGAGAGTCATCATGGACATGGAGTCATATATGGTCTCGGTAAAAAACTGTTGTTATCAAATAACAGCTGTATTGCTTCAATAAAGGAAGCACGATGTGAGTTTTGATGCTTTTCACAACTCACAACACCGAGAAGGTGTTGGTGGTTTAATGATGGAGACACCTATTCGCTTTCAGCTGCTGTGGATAGATAAAGCCCCATAAGTCGTTCTTCATGAACAGTAACACAGAACATCTATCAGATGGTAATGACTTTCAATCACAACTAACATGCAATTAATTTAAACCAGAAACCTAGTAGTAAAGTCATGTACATTATCAATCAGGAATCCCACTGAAGTAGGCTAAGGTCATATAAGAAGAGAGTGGCAGATTCAAGCACCGAGACTCCCCTAAAAATTGGATGCTATTGATTAACATTGAAAAAAGGATCAGAATACCAGCAGATATCTTGCTTTTAAACAGTAAAAAAAGTAAAAACTTTACATTTCTGTGTCCTTAGTTTGGTGAGGTTAGGAACAATACATTAATGTTTTATTGAGGACTGATATAAATTACCTTTTTAGGAAACAAGACAACTTTTTTTTTTTTAATCATAACTATGTGGGTTAGAGATACTCATTTTCTGATAGAAAACAAAACCAAAGAGAAATCAGGGTGCAGAAAACTTCTTGTAACTCTGTATAATATCTTTTACATTGAAAAATTAATAGAAGTGCTTAAAGGGTGTGAATTGTAGGATATGATTTGAGATGTTAGGTCTGTAAAATATGGAGGCTATCTTCAGTTGATGGAGCAGTCTGTAATTTTCCTATCAATGTTGCATTCACATCCACAAGAGGGAAGTTCAAACCGCCATAAATGACGTTTTGAGGTCTTATTAAAGAAGTAACAAAGATTGAAAAGTTAAGGAAGAAAATCCAAATATTTCTGAATGGTGTAAGTATCACTACTCAGAAATAATAATGAAAGAAAGACAAGAGACTCATATGGGTAGCTAAGAAAGTAATAAAAGCTATCACAATGGGAAAAAAGTTTCAAATTGCATAAAATAAAATAAAATATAAAGACTACTGAGAAGATTATGAAGTAAAGCCAAGTAATTTATAAAAGCTAAATGTGTCATGAGAGGATTGCCCAGGAAAAGAAACAAATAGTAAAAGATTTTTCACATATAATGTGTTTGACAGGGCAATACAGTCGGCATGCAAATCATGGGAATCCTAATTAGGATACCTGGAGAGCCCTCAAAATCCTTTCCAATACAGACATTTATCATCCCAGTGGGGTCCATTCTGTCACAGAGAACTCTTCTGTACTTTTAATTTTACTTCCTTTTCCCAGTGCATTAAATATCTCTTGGAATTCTTATTTCTCATTTTGCTTTTCACAGACAAGTACATAACAATATCTTCAATGCACAAGGAAATTAATAAACAGGAACAAGCCATGTTATCTCCTCTTAAAGTAAGAATAAAATAAATCTCCTGTGTCTAGAGCATCCTTCCATAATGGATTCAAGATGAAGATGACAGTATATTTTCAAGAGATCAGACAACAAATTGATACAGTAAATGTGATAATAAATATAATATTGAGAACATAAGTAGGATATTCCTCCAATAATTGCAATTCAGAGATGCAATGAACAACCAAGGGCTGTGATAGTAATCAAAATGTAGACATGCTACAATTATTAGATGAATTACTATGATATTTTTTATTCATGTCCATCCAGATTTAAGGCATATAAGTTTTTATTTGCTTTATTATTTTGACACTTAAATTTAGAGAATCAAAATAATATCCTGTTTCTATATTTATGTAATAATAATATTGAATCCCTGCCCAATCAAAAAGTGCCAATAAAAATGACATGCTATATAAGACAAAGAAAAACAAAAGTAAATCACCTGGAAATATTTATTCTAACACTTGTTATCCGGATGTTATAAAGTTTTCAATTCTGAAGTTAGTGGGTTGATACAGAGACACGAAGTAGCTTCAGGGACCAGTTTAAGAAAATCATTTCATGAAGAAGCAAAGTTCTTGTAGAAGATATGATAATGACAGTAGGTGAAGAAGAAAGGAAGAAAGGAGTCACACAGAGCTTTGCTAGCACAGCAAGGCTGGAGTAGGGTAGCATAAAAACTAAAAAGGTCCTTTACATCAGGACCACTTCATTTAAATCTGAAGTAGACAGGTGACTTCTTCAGAAGAAGTTAATTAAGACAGTTGTTTTGCTGCAGTGTGCTCATGTGTGCATGAGCGCATTTGTCTCAGTTAATAACTTCCTTTGGCATGGCACATAGATATACTGCAGTAGAAAATGAGGTCACAAGGATTCCTTGAAGAACTTAGATTTTATAGCCATTGTTCCAGTCTGGAAGCATTTACCAGGATAAAATACTGATACGTATAATTAGTTGCATTGGATTTCACAACTAAAAAATCCTAAATTCTACTAGCAAGACTAGGAACATAGGAGTCAAGATGAAGGGAGCAATATATTTTGTATTCTTATAACTATATGGGAATTCTAGTTGTTTAGAAATGTTGGTTATTAGTCCTAAATCTGGGAACTAATTCCTCCCCTGTGACCTGTAGTGAAGGTTATTTAATCCACTAGTGTACTGTCAGGACCTTTTATAGCTTCTCTTATTCTGTAGTGTATGAGATGTCTCTAAAAATAGTGAAATAGTGATAGTGGATTTGATAGCAAGAGAATCTTGGGCCATTATGCTTGATTATTATACACTCAATATCTAAGCTCTTTTCCTTCTTTTTTAAGAAACTA
>VXBQ01013214.1:245316-332701 GCA_013400175.1 Phainopepla nitens | reverse complement strand
TTTTTTTTTTACCTTCACACTTTCTTAGAGACAAAGTTCAGTGAGGTGAAAGATGGGTAGAAATTTGTATCTGGACTTTGAAGATCCTAAATCTTTAGATATTATTACATGTAGTCTAAAATGTTAAATGAGCAGACAACATTAAAGTATTCCAAATATGTTAAGTAAGAAACCATTACTAGAAAGAAATTATATGTTCAAATGCAGTGCCTTGCCAAAATTATGATTGACTAAAATGGAAATAATTTGGCTGTGAAGCTGTGAAATATTATGATTTTATAAGGCTAGAGCATGGCATTAGACATATAGACAGGTATGATACATCCAATATCATCGGCCTTGCAGGCACTCTTTCACAGAGGTGGAAAACACATTTAAATGATCATTAAGACTGGAACCAGCATATATCTGTTAACATGCGAGTTAGTATGTGTGTGTGCACTATTTTACTGATTTTTAAAAAATGCCTTATATTAAATATGCAGGAGTCATTTTATTTTCCATATAATTCAGACCTCTTCCTTGTCTTTTGGAAAAAAGCTTTTATTTCTGTTATATTTCTAACTTGTAAGAGTATGTTTGGTATATATATATATCATTTTGTCCAGTTTGGATTTCTTTTCTTCTTTTTTTTTTTTTTTCCTCCCTTGACACATATTATATTGAATAGAAGTTAAAAATTCTTTTATGGATCTTGAAAAACAAAGACCAGTTGTTCTGGAAAATGTGGTTTTCCTGAATCATGTGATTTTTCAGTATTTATACAGATCCTTCTCTTGCTCTCCCTTCCTCTTCTCCACCCTACCCCTTCTCATTCCTTCCCTCTCCTCTTTCTTGATGATGCACTACTTTGTGGACCTCTAAGAACGTATGAGACAAATCTTGCTTACTTTAGAAGTCTTTCTTTACTTTAGATGCAGCGTGCAAAGTTGAAGCTGGCATTCTTGAGTCATTTTCTGTAAGGAGTTCCATCTACTACCATGACATATGTGTTTAAAGACACCTTTGTGTCTGTGTGATCTAATCCTTTTCAGAGATATAACACTTTTATCTCCTTCGTTCTGGTGGGTGATATAAAGTTCATAAGACCACTGAAAATGAGTAGTGAGTTGATGTTTTGTTCTTTTTAAGCAATTTCAGCATTTAGCACTAAGCACTTCTAAAAAACTATTAGAAGGAATTGTAGGGAGAGCTTTCCTTGTTTTTTAATTTTTTTTTCAATATTGTTTTCCCTTTCATTATAAGAACAGAACAATATCTTAAATTTCCTTAACTGGAGTTTTCCCATATTGTTTTTATCCACATACATCGACATAAAATTGGTGTTACAGAAAATAACCAAATATTTTAACAAGTCAGTTTGACAGATACCTACAATTCACAGAATATCTAGTAGTTTACTGGATTGATTGCTCTTTCTAAAAGAAAGAACAACTTTCTAAAAGAACAAACAACTAGAGTACAATTGTCCTACCATGGCCTCTGCACAATTAAGCAATTTATCTGAGAACCCTTGCAAGGTGAGAAACACTAAGTGGAACAATAAAATCCTCTCAAAACCAGCTTGTAGATCTTCATGACTCAGGACCTGCTTGTCTTTTCTACATGTGAAATCACATTAGGGAAGGAACTTGCTGTTTAATTTACTTGGGCAAAATTGAAGTTCAGATAATAGGAAGATAAAACATGTTGATAAGAATGTGTATGCATCCATGCATAGTAGCATTACACATAACAATAGGATCAATGCGAACTGACCTTGGTTAAATGCAAGATTAAGGAAAACTTTATTCAGATGGAATACTGGAAGAGATTTCTATAAATATCACTGTATATTCTGTTATTTTCCTGCTAGTTTTCAAAAAGGCTATAGGAAAACAAATGACCTTTTATTTACAGTATCAAAATCTGCAGATACACAAGCAGCATCATTACTCCATTTTCTGCTGCTGCAGGAAGTTTAGCCATATATTCTCCACCAGTGCCCCATTATTTCTTATTTTTAAAGGGAAAAAATGTATATTACCTCCTAATTCACTCCTTAGCAGAGATAACTAATTCAGAACCGTGAGCAAGACTCAGGTGTGGTTCATAAATTGGTTATGGGGATGCTGTTGCTTTGGATTAGGAAGTTAATAATTTATAATAACTAATTTGAAAGCTGCTGACAGCCAATTTCAATAGTGTTGGATTTGTTTTTCTAAAGCAATTTACAAATCTTATTCATCTTCTGTTTCCTGTTTGGAAGTGGTTGATTAAAATTTTTCAATATTTGGATTTTGAATTCAGTTCATAATTTATTATTAAATAGATAGGCAACAGTATTTGTGTGTACTCACAGATAGGGGAAAAGAGTTTGGAAGCAAAAGTGAATGAAGGCAGTGTTGGAGCTGTAAAAGGTTTAAGATTGTTGAGAAAAGCATCACAGAGGTGAGAACTCAGAAAAAGGGCCAAGTGAAAAGTGCTTTTCTATCGCTGCTCTTTCCTTATTAAAATCTATCTTAAAGATTCACTGTTTCTGTGATAGACACAAAATTAGATTTTTATATTTATGACACATGAAACCTGTGGGATTTAGGGCATATTGTCTCAATTGTCTTTATCTACTAATTATTTTCCAAGCTCTCTGGAAAATATTTTTTTGTGTCTGTTGCAAGATAACCAGAAATAGAAACAAAACTTTTGATATACACAGTATGATGGTCAAGATTTCCTTCTAATTATAATCAACTATATAAAGCAAAAGGTAGCAGGGAACTACAGTTTGCTCACATATTGTAGCTCATAGTATTCAACTGTATTTCTTGACAGTATAGTTAATGACTGAGAATTAGGGACAAGTTGTCATCAAGGAGATAGATAGGTACTTAAAAGAGGATTTCACAATCCTGTTGGCTGCCTCAGTTAAAAAGCAGAAAATTAAAAGGAGCAGATTAGGCATATGTTCTATTCCTTTTCATTCCCAAGCATCCAAATCCAGGACAACTGGAAATTTCTTCCTCCACTCAGCTTTAAGACACCTCAACTATAAAATGAGTATGAAAGCCTAACTTTTTAATGTCCCAGACTGGTTTTAATTGAAGATATATTGACAAGTGCATAAAAATGTAATCAATTATGTGGCTATGTACTCAACTAATTTTGTATGAGCCTCATGTCAAGTTAAGGCATGATTTTATAAGCTGTAGAGAGTTTACTGAAAGTGAAATACTTGCTAGGAGCACCCTGGACAAGCGCTTTTAATAACATTAACAGATGAAAAATTGTCTACACCTGGTGAACTAACAAACTGCTTATTCTTCAAAGCTCACTGGCCCATGGAACTGCACAATGCCCATTGTGTAAGAAGGGGAACTGGAAGACAACCAGCCCCAGTTTTCTGCCAACTTTATGAGGTCAGAGCCAGCTAGCTATAATTTTGGGGTCCCCAGCCACTAGGGACCACCGAAGAGACACTCAGGATAGAAGAACTCATGCATAAAGAGGAAGGAAAATATGTTAATGATTCTGGGGAAATGATTATCATATGTATGTTTATGCTGGGACAATCAATGAGTATATTTGTAAAATGCAGCTTATAAACAAAAACTTTCTTCTACTGAGAATGCACAATTTTTGGAGGAGATATCCCCTCAAATACAAATACAGAGTGCCTGTTTCTTAATGTTATGTTGGTGTTAAAGTGTTTTTTATAATTTTTACCAAATTTTTGGTAGCAACATTATAGGGATGGGTGTAACTGGATCCATCTCTATCATAACTAAAGATAGAAAGTGAAAATGTTGCTGTAGTTTTCATTCTTGTAATGATTTTAAGAAAGACCATTAAATCACATGGCACCAGTTGTTAGAAGAGAATCACCTCATTAAAACAGCAAATCAGCACTATCAGAAACATAGGTATTTAAAACATTATAGCAACTGTGGAGAGAAACTATAAAGTTGCTGCATTTTGGTGTTATATACATCTAAGTCCTTCTATCCATTGCCTTTGATGTATCATTTTAGTTAGGAAAGTATATAAAGTCTCAGAACTTCAGTATATTATTCTTTGAAATAATTATATGTTGTTTTCCTCTTATTTTCTTCTCCAGCTATTGGGACAGGATTCTCAGGAAAGTGGTTGAGACACCATCACATATTTGACAGACATGTGAATGTGACACAAAAAGACATGGTTTAGCAGTGGGCTTGACAGTACTGGGTTAATGGTTGGATTCCAAGGTCTTTTCTGACCTGAACTACTCTATGATTCTATTCTTCTCCAGATATTTCTACTTTATGCACACTTTAGACTGGCTATCATTGTTTTATGGAAAATGGAAAATACATAGATGAAGTAGTAAGTGGAGGGTACGTAGAGGAAACACGATGACGTGTCGCCTGCATTCAGATCATTATATTTCCGGCAATTGCTGCTTTAGGTTTTTACAATCCGAGATCACAGATGTTGATGTGCAGGCACTTCACATGAATCCAATAAACATATCACTGTTACAACAGAAAGAAATCATTGCTCAAGGCTTCATTTCCAATGGTCTGAGTAATCTATTTGCAAGCCAGCATGCGTGTTTCACTTCCATGCTTTTGAAAACAAAAAGGAAAGTATTTCTACTTCTAAATGTGGTCTGCATTATTTAGAAGCACTATCCTAATGAATCTACATGTATTAAAAATATGAGTACTTTCGTACCATAGTTTTTGGCCTTACGCCTTCCTTCCTTGCTACTGTTGTAGCTATTTTTCCCACTACATCAATTACAACTAGTTATCACTAATTCTCTAATAATAATGATTGAATTAACTTTTGATTCTATGTTTCTAGTATAGAAAATACTTTTTTATTGGAAAATAGATATTCATATTCTCTCATTTTGCAGTCTGTGCGAAAACAAGGCTTCCCATTATAGTCGCACATTAATGTATTCTCTTATTTTTAATCTTTGCTGGCGCTGAACGCAGAAGAAGAATACATTAAGCAGAAGAGAGAGGGATTAGGATCACATGTTTTTGCAGTAATGAGGACTTAGATCTGCTTATATTTGGCTTGAAGTGGTATTTCTTTAGTCTGCCTTTATTCTACCCATGGACTTTATGTCACTTGCAGATGTGTGTAGTATTATAACCATTTTTTTTCTTTCTTATTTATAGTCCCCCTAAAATTCTGCCATTAGGATATGGAATATATTGTATCCTAAGACAATTGAAAAAAAACCATTAACTTGGTCTGAAATTGCATGTAAATCTGTTTCCAACTTATTCTAATTTACCTGTGACTGTAGCTGATCAGAGACCCAGAAGTATCTCTCTCATTCATCTCAGGAAATGTAAATAAGTACTTCTGTTGAAGTCATCTGAAAGGTATGTTCTAACAACAAGAGCTTACACATACAAAGAAAGAAGCTGAACATAAATTTAGGTTCAAAACAAGGTTGTCTATGTACAGCTGGCATTGGAGTATGATAAGACAGAATAAACTACAATATTTCTCATATTTTTCAGTTGATTCATTTTTAAGAACCTTGGCTTCCTGGAGAGGATATTTGTCAGCAAGCAATTTCTATTTCTACTTTATTTTGGTTGTGAGATATATCTTTTCCCACTTACTTTCTCCAGGACAGTATGATTAAAACGTAGCAAAATTATTTTTTAAGTTGTTTTAAGAATTAAATTCTGGTTGCACCAAAATGACCAGAAGTTCAAAGATATCCACAACTGGTAATTATTAGGTCATATGCGATAAAATAATGTCTATAATGTCTTTTGCTGTGTTCAGTATAGGATAAAACACATTAAGTTGTAAAATTTTTAACAATATTTTGGGGAGTGAATCAAAAAAGGAATTGGATCTAATTTTGGGAGTTTGTTTTACTTTTAATTAGCAGACTGATTGTGATTTTTTAAATTTTTACTTAGGTTGTGACTATCTTTCATGAACAGAAGCTGGAAATATTTCTTGCATCCTCACTGACTTTCTCTGTATTTTATTATTTATTACTGAATGTCCTTTTTGATTCTTAAGTTGGTCTCTGGTTATATTAAATTTGACAATGGTGAGCAGGGCATTAAAACTCTCTTTGTGCCTTTCTTGCCACCATGTGTCTTGAGAAATGTCAAGATTTGTTTTCTCTGTCTTTTTATTCATTAAATTTGCATAAGAAGATTGAGAATTCCAGACATTTCTACCCACCTTACTTCTCCTGTCAATGAATGCTAGACAAAATGCTTCTTGCATGGTACGCTATAGTTTTCAGAAGAGATACTTACATCACTTCTCAAAAGTTAAATTAATGTCTTAAAAATCAAGAAACATTTAAAGAGAAATATTAAAATCATCTTTATACAACTGTATGTTATACTCTAGTTGCTACAGTTGTAATATGGCCATTACAAACACAATCAAACACAGTATAACACATAATTTTAAAATGCTCAGAGTTGCCTCTATCCTTCTGTGCTGAAGAAGCTTCTCTAATTCCCTTTGTGCCCTTCTAACACTCCTTTTCATCTTGATGCTGTTGATATAACTATTTGATGAAGTGCTTTGAATTCCAAACGAGCAGATGTTAACTCTATGGAAGTTATGTTATCCTCCTTGGTGGTTGGACACATAACTTCTAAAGGGAGGGATTGTTCAATAAATAATTAATAACAAGAAGCTTTCCTAGGTAGATGAGAGACAGATCCTATTTAAAATGATTTTGTCTCAGTGGTTGATCTGTCTAACTCCAGGGTTATTTTATCTAAATCTTGTATTAGTTCTGCTTCAATTAGCATTTTAGTCCCCAATGGGGCACTGCTGATTAATTAGTTATTGTTCAGTAACTTCGTCTTCTGGTCCTGACTCCAGCCACTCAGTCTATTGTGCATTGATCAGCCTCTGGATCTGTGGCATGTTCTTTTTAAGGCTGCTAAATGAGTGATTGGTCTGAGTGAACCAGATATTGACCTTGCGTTCAAGTCAATAAGCACATATTTAAGCACATACCTATGTCTAAGAAGGTGAATATTGCAACACATTCAGCTAAACTATTTCTTTCTGTCTAAAGTTAGGCAGATACTTTAATACTACATTGCAGTTGTAGCTTTGGATGTTTGACTTATTGGTGAAGTGTCCTAGCTGGTTTGAAGAATAAAAGCACTGAAACCTGGACAACTTTTTATCCATCTTCTCTATCTTAAACTTTGAGTCATATCAGATACCTCCTATGTACATAAGAATGTACAAAAATCTTTGCCATGGACAAGTCACTCATAGGAGTTTTCTGTTTCTAAACATTTGACATCTAATACTTTATGAAGGCCTCAGCACAAAATGTTTTCAAAAAAATACTCGTATTCATTCCGCCTTATTGGTGGAAAGGGATTAGTTAAAACTGTTAGGGGAGGAAACTGATTTTACACTGTCTACCTCTTAAATTGTCTTAAACCAAGACAAGAAGAAACAAAGTTTTGATCCCAGGAAGATCAGACTTCGTGTAATTTGTTTTTATGAACTACATGGGGCCTATCCAATTAAACTATGGAAATGTGACAGAGGATCTCAGTTAGTAATCAGTGGTCCTGATTCCTTATATAAACAATGCATTTATACAAAAAAATTGATAAGTGCTCTGAAAGGGTGGCAGAATTTCTGGGGACCATATTTTGTCTATAAGTGTATCTCCATTCATTGTCTTTAATAGTCATGAACATCTCTCATTTATGTGCTTTGTATAAAGTGGCATTTCCATAGCTTTGGAGAGAGAAATTGTTGCCAATGCCCAGAAAACCAAAGTGAGGAAAACCATGTGCTAAGAAAGCAGTGTCTGAAAGATTCCATAGGGTTTGAAAGCTCAGAAGAGCTGCTGATTCTGCAGGAATGGATAGTCTTGGGAGACTAAGAGTCTTCCTCTATATGGTGGTTGCATGGTTTTGCAACTTAGGCTGCACCTGAGATGTCAGGGACTGCTTGAATGCAGCTTAAGGCTGTAGGTTTATAAGCACACATGGTGAAACAGACCTCTGAAGGTCTTTATAAACACCTGTATAGAAGACACTGGTGTGCCGGTAACTCTTTGTCCTTGTGTCTACTGTTCAAAATGGAGTCTAAACTGATACCTGGGCATACAACCATGTGAATGCCTGTGTAAATAAACTTTGTGTGAATAAATAAGTGTATGTGTATTTTTTGAATATGCATGTGTTTTTTAGCAATCATGTTATTAATAATTCTATTGATAAAAACAAAAACTTAGTGTTTAGAAGCTTTCATAAGAAATACTGTGATCTGTGCCTGCCCTCTGGCTCAAAGGAGAGAAGATGTACATCATGGGAGTTTGCCCAGCCTCATAGTTACATACTAGTTACCTAATTCATATAGTTACATTTAGTTATCTACATCTAGGTAGATTGGGTATGGGACAATTTTTCATCCCCATTTTTTTGATCTTTATAGCCCCTATTAATTTAAGAAAATACCTTTCCTATTGAAGTGTTTGTGGAATAATAATTTTTTTTAAAGTGTAATATTTTCATAATTGGGCTACTGATGACTACTGAACACGTGTGATATCTATCTAAAAGTCCAATTTATCCTGACTATTCCTTAGCAGAATGTGATATTTTTTAAAAAAGTCAAATTAAACCATGCTCTTCAAAGAAATTTTGATTATGTCTTTAAAAAAAGCAGCTTTTCCATGTATGAGATTATTTGGGAACGGAACCTAAAGAGAGTAATTCATGGACTAAGTTGGTCTTTTTACCGATGAAGTGTAAAATCTAGCAGGTATCATAGAAAATTAGAAAGCAAATATCACTTTATTAACTTGTGAAAAATGTCCTTAACACTTGAAGTACTTTTCTTTTTGGGATTACCTTCACTGATTTTTTTTAAAAGTCCTGAATTACTGAAGGGGAATGGAAACCTCATCCACATTCAGTCCAATTCCTGTCTAAATTTTGGTGAGTCCTTCAACACAGTGACTCTCTGAAGAGATGGATTTGGAGCCCAGTCCTATACTAGCATTTGAGCATTCTCTGTTCTAATTTCTCCATCCTACCTTTTGTTTACACATTCCATGTCAATCTTTGCTTCTAAAAATACCAGCATTCACCTTTCATGTGACATTCTTGAGGAAAATAGTTGTTAAAATCCAAGAATTCTCTCAATTTTAAAAAAAAATACTTAGTTGAAAACATCCTAGGGTCTAGTTAGAAGGCTATGTAAGCAGACATAATGTTTGTTTTAAGTAATTAAAACTTTCCATACATAAAGATTTTAGGAGAACAGTTTAAATAATTTTGATATAGAATAAGTTATATCAGGGATACACACAGCGTATTAAAAAAACACCTAACTTAGGGTATGATAGAACATTTACTTTCACAGTTTAAGTTATAATACTGTACTGCATATAATAGTTTTCCTTATTACAGAAAAATGTAAATGCTGTAGGTCTTTTTCATGTTACTATGATTTTTTGTTCTATTAGGTAATCATAGTTGAAAACCTGACTAGCAATAAAGAGTTTCAAGTGAATGTTGCTGTGAGGAAAGTCAAGAAGAAGCATTATAAATAAAAATCATGTGGATTTTAATCAGTGACACTTAACCTGGAACTGCTGCAAGGCACTCTGGCATAAAACAGGACCACCCAAGAACAGCAATATATGCTTTACAAATTTATTATACAAAAAATACATGTAAAAATTTATTATAAAAGAAATGTTAAAACATTCATCCATTTAATTACATATAATTTGCTGTACTAACAGGATTATTTATGATAGGCTCAAAGTGGTTTCTTACATAGTAAATCAGAAGTGAAGCTCTGCAGTGCTGTTAGATGAGGGTGGTTAGTTGTATGGCTGGGCAATTGTCTGATGTCTTCAGTCTACAGAGTACCTGCAGACAGAAATACTAAGATGGGCACTTGGAAATTTTTTTATACTGAGAAGCAAATTTTTGCTATCTTAATGATCATATTCTTTAATGTTATAAACTGCATTTTGATGTGAATTGTCTAGTGAAAAAGATAGGGCATGTCTTGTAGGTCTTATCATTAGCATTGTGCACACTGTCATATTTTTTAATAATTGTTACATTGTTCTGGGATGTGATTACTTTCTGGAGAGTAACAAGCCCCAAATAATATCTCTTAAACCACGTGAATTCTTGAGACCATTTTGAATCAGAATCTCCCCAAAGTATGACCAAGGAAATAACTTTTCTGACCACCTTTTCTTATCTTTGATAAATAAAAGCCTATTAGATTGGAAAAAAAAATTCAGAAGGGTTATGCAAGCTACCTCTTCCATTGTAAAATAGCCATATTTGTTCCGAGCAGCTGTAATTGGTCTGCTAAAACAATAGGTTTTAGGTTTTCTGGCTGTAGTTGCTCTCTCATTCTTCAATAAACTAATTACATCACAATTACATGTCAGCATATACTGATGCTGAAGGAAACACTTAACTTTTAAGAATGATAAGAAGGAAGATAACTTATCCCTATCATAATCAATATCATGAATTAATAAGAGCATAAATGGCAAGGAAAAAAATCAGTGCTGGCCATGCTCTCCCCATGTCCTGAATCTTAGATACAGGATGAACTCACTATTTACTTCTGTTCCCATCCCACTGCTACATCTGCTTCTCACCCTAAGGGGAGATCCGATAAAGGACAACCACTCCAGCAAACAATACCAAGAATCTTTCTCATTTCCACAGGTTAATGTCATCCCTGTGCTTAAGTCTTCTAGATTTTTTATTTCAGCTGGAATTTCTGCACTTTGTTATATCTTAGAGAAGGTGTTTTCTTCTTCTGGGATTATGAATGTTCACAGAGAAAACATAAAGAAGTGAATAATCAAAATGACCACAACTACTGCAACTCGAATTTGTGCTATTTCACTTTCAGATTTTCTTATTTTTAATACCTATTGTTAAAATACTGAGTGACCCATGCTTCATTTTCTTGCCCTTCATCAGAGTATTGTTTATATAAGAGGAGTACATTTCAAATTTAGGAATGGAATTTGAATTTTTTGAATGTTAGCATGTTATGAAATGAAGCAGTTTCTGCAATTTATCCAATTTATCTCATGTATATTTGGTGAGTTTTCTTTTATTGAACAATGCATATTACGATGCTACTAATGCTTTAGGAAATGCACATACCCATGAATATTGTAATGTAGCCCCGAGAAGTAATTTTTTTATGTCCTCATATCAGAGAATCAGTTTTTAAATTATCTTTAAAATTTGTTATGGAGAAACAATGTGTATCTGACCTACCAAATACCTTTTAAAATTAATTTAAAAAATCAATATGCCTGATAGAAACCAGTGTTAACAACTTTGCCAGCATTAGCTATGTATTGTTTTGCCATTTGAATATTAAACTCCAGATGCAGTTATTACTTCCTTTGCAGATTTTTCTCTCTCTATGGAGACCTGAATAGACAAAATAGGCTTGTGAAGGATTTAGGCACACTCAAAAATGTAGCTGTTGAAAGTGAAATGGGGTGCACTCAAGTGCAAAGCATAAAATTTCAAGTTCCTATGAAAACACTTTCAGTAAAAGAATTTATCACATAGTGGGAATATTTCTTCAACAATACACTGATGTATTCTTCCTCTGTTTCTTTCATAGTCAAGAATAGGTGCTACTAGATTGAGAACTAAGAAATACAGGTTCTTCTAGATTGAGAATTGTGTGAACTCTGTTAGATACATACCTGAGGATATATTGAGTAGTGCTTTAAAACTATTTCCTTCTACTGAATACAAAAAGAGTCTGTATACAAATCTGAATAATTCAGGTACATGCCTGAATGCCACAATAAGTTTCTGAAGTCAAGTGAGATAAATACCTATTTTTGTGGATGAAATACTGATTTCTGTGGATGTCTTTTAACTGTTTATTTTATTTGGTTCGTGTTTGTTGTGTTTGTTTGGTTTTTTTTTACATCTGAGTCACTTTAGTCCAAATGCACTAGAAGTCAATTTATGGAACACAAAGAGTGTCTCTAAAACTTGCTTAGCTCTTGTTTGTAGCAAGACATTTTCCAACTCATACTTTAGATATTTCTGAACTTAATTTTCACCACATTTTATGGGCATATTTTCACGTTTTAATACTACACGTATTGCACTTGACACACTTCTGCAAAACATAAATTTAGACGAAAAGATAGTGATTATTATTTTTTTCCTGCAACAAATTATATAACTCTGATGAGATCAGAGAATACCTGAGAATAGGATTCATTTCCTTTTTCTTGAGGAAGGTAAAAATTATGTCATTTTAAACATCATCTTAATCACTCAATTATAGCGGAGATAAAGTGACATAATAAAAATTCCACATGTGAGAGAAAACAATGTATGATTTTATGCACAACCTTTATGGTTTAGGCAACCTTTTATGAGGGTGAGTGGAAATATTTATTAATTTTATTCCTGAAGTTTATAATGTAAAATTCCACTGCAATGCCTGAAGCAATAACAGACACTCAAAATTCCTCCTTCCTTAGTGAATGTTCTTACTTCAGTCATATTCAATTGCTTCAACCATGTTCTCTCGCCTTCATGTCATTTTTCTATTTTTCTAAAGAGAGTAGTCATAATGGGTACATTGAGGATAAAAGTGCCCCATTGTGTTTTGCCGCATGTAATCTGCAGTTGTTTTAAGGAGACTGAAGGATTTGCATCGGTGTCAAAAAGAGCAAGATATTGGTTCTTGGTCTTTGAATGTGACTGACTATATTCCAGCTTTAGGTGACCACAAGATGGCAAGTCCCTGGAGAATGCAAGCCCTTTCAGATGTCTGGATTTAATTTCGCCAATATCCAGAAAACCAGGTTTACTCTCAGTGTGCTAATTATTTGTTACAGTCATGACTGAATTAATTTTTGTTTCATACACTTTTCCAAGGATGTCTAAGCCAAATTTTTTTAAACTAAACTTGCTAAATTTTCCACTCTGTCTATGGGGTGAAGCCTAAGAAGCCAAGTTTTTTGCTTTGCTATTTTGAAGTAATCCAAAATTTAAAAGCACTGTTCTTAAGGACAATCAAATGTGTATAGGATCCAGTGAAACAAATCTACTAGGTCTGCACTGACTGCATTTAATTCTGAGTAAAACAGCATGAGGTGTCAGTGTTTCAGAGCATTGCTATCATAAAGATGGCTGCAGATAGAATAGGCAAGCATAGATACAATCAGTATTAACATATCTTATTCATGAAGGTTAATGCAATACTTTACTGAAGAGTGCACAGCTCTTGATACAAGAGGAAAAGACTCAAGCAAATGCAAATCAAACCTTAGGCTACTTCATTTCTCCCATAGACTTTACAAACCATGAAAATGCGCTTTAATGAAAGCAGACAGGTACTGAGTTTCTTTGTTTCCAGGAAAGGGTGTTTGAACTTTTAGTATGTGCATTATTTACAGTCGTACTTGTTTCCTGTCTGATGGATGTAATATTCTTGAGGTCATAAAAATTTCTCTCTTACTTCTAGTATGGTCTGCATAGCAAAAGTAAAATCCATTAACAAGTCAACTATTTAACAGTACACTGTGGTGTATATATAACTTGAAATGTTGTTGATTGAATTCAATTGATGTTGGTTCGATGATTTCATTTCACAACCAAGTTAGGTGACTTAAATGCACTTTCTGCCACTTTCTTTGTTCTCTTTAAAATTATAATGTCTCTTAGAGACAAATCACACCACAGAGGCTATGTGAAGGAGATAATTTTTTCTGCAGAACACAAACTTGAGCCAAAAATCTCTAATAAAAATTTTTATTTCTTGTATAATTGTGCAAAGAAGCAGAGCTAAAAGACACTACAAATAAACTGCACTAAATCCAGTAAGATTCTTTATGTAAACCAGAAAAAATGTGCATGTATCATAGCTGTACAAACAGATAGGGAGATAACAAAGAAAAAATGTTATATGAAGTAAAAAAGAAAATTTTATTGAACTATATTGTTCTTAAAAAAAAAAAACAAACTAAAAAAACAAGACAACCTTTTGACTGTATGTCATCAAGCTGGCTGAAAATTCCTTCTGTCTCTTTAATAATGCCAGTCAGTGACTGCATATCAATAGAAGAGAATTTGTTACTCTGAACTGAAATTGATTAAAATTGAATGTACAGTGTGTTGGTAAAATCAGATGAAAATTCCTAGTTTTGAACAATGTGTTTAGATGTTTCCATAAAATCAAGTATTCTGAAAAAATGTATCAGAGATGCAATTCAGCTGCATAGTTGGACAACACACAGGAAAGTGGACTGGGGTTTGCTTTGTGAACCTTGGTGTTTGTGAAATGCATCTGACTCCTTCAATAGCGATTTGTTCTACTTTCTTTCTATATTGCTGATGATGTAAATTACTCCTACCCGTTTTGTAAATGGCACCTAAAACATTTTAAGCACCATTTTAAAACGTTTTAAGCACAGAAAGCATAAGGCACCAAGGTCAGAGCTCAGCTGAACTCTTGTTTAGCCACTTTGAGACAAATGAATGCACATGAGTTATTGCACCCAAACATACCATGTGTAGCAAAGCAAATATGTCCTCAGATAGCTTTTTATTCAATTAAGTTGCATTGAATTTCACTACACAGTATCCAACAATAACCTATCCACGTGTTCCAGTCTGCTGGTGTTCCCTAATGGATGTTGTGATTTATCCATTTCTAAGTCCATGTACATCTAAATGAGAATGACCTATAGAGTCATTTTAATTAAAACTCTCATTGCCCACTTGTTGGCCTCTATGATTCATGCATCTTTACTAGTCTTTTGACAAGATAAGTTAGATACATGTGTGATTGCAGTTTTTACAATTTAAATTTCACTGACAGAAGACTTGAAAACAAAAATCTCTTCAATAAATTCATACTATTTCCAGTCCTCAAAAATCTCCTGATTTACTAAAAATTGGAGATTTTCAGCACTGATTATTTTACTTTGAAGATATGTATCTTCCTTTGCTTTTTGTTTTAAATTTTTTGAGTACCTTAATCAGTCCTTTCATCCTGACTGATAAAAAAATCAGTCCATTTTAATTATCAGCTTCCTTATTCCAAAATTTTTCAAAGGGGTGAGATTGAAGTAAAATTAGTACCAGCTGGTTCAAAAGTATTTCTACGTGTAGAAAAAAGCAGCAGATAATAAGCCCATTCAAAAAGTCTTGCAGAAGAGAAACTCTTTTAGAAAGATTATGTATCTTTATCTGAGTAAACAGAATTCAGAGTATATGAAGAAAGTGAATAAATTTCATCTAGAAGCTGAGCTACAGATAAAATGGAGACTTCTAACAGTTATTGAGGTAGTAGTTTTTATAACAGCTGAAGTGCTGTTCTAGCAAAATATCATCTGCAATGTAAAGCTGTTGTGCATAACTCTTGTTGATGCTTAAAAATGGAATAAACATCCATATGAAGATAAATTGGAGGAGAATTATAATTCAGTACCCACAAACAAAAAGTTGCTGAGAGCCTTATTGAGAAAAAAATTGTGTAATTAGTCTTGTTCAGAACTGCAGAGTAGATCTCTTGGTGGATATGTTAATATGCCAAACCCACTGACTAAAACTACGCTTTAGAATAAAAGCGTGTGTAAAGACTGTCAAACATGACATTATGGATCACACGCTGACCAGCACCAGCAGAGCAGGAGGATTGGACAGGTTGACCTCTAGAAAGCCCCTTCCAATCTCACCTTTCTGTAATTCTGAGATTCTGTATGGGTTGAGGGATTTGACTTTTATGATTATAAGGTAAAAAGACCCAATAAAATCTTTGAGGTCTTTCTCAAAGTCTGTTTTTGTGTGACACTGAAGGAAATCAAAACCTTGAGTGTTCTATTTGCTTCCAAAATAAACCATAGTTAAATCAAAGGGCTTGACTCAGTGGAAAAATTTCTTATGGTGATGGCCAAACTCTTGTGTTCTACCTCAAACATCAGGAAAAAAGGATTGCACAGAGCACCAAGAAACTAATCTTGTGCTGGGCAAGATTGCCAAGAGTATCCAATTGTTTGATTTTTCTACACGTAGTCATATTTATATTGACATGGAGTGAGTTTTTCTTCTACCAAAACTCATTAAAGAATGCAAATTAATACTTAAACTCTACAAAATTTTGATAGTAATCTTTCATAGGCAATACATATGACTTTAGTGACACTCCTAGCTTATCTAATGAAAATTCAGATTTGGTTTTTCTTGTATTGAAATTAAACTAGTTTATACACTTCAGTACAAAAGAAGAATTCATGTTCGTAGAACCACTTACTCTTCAAATGCTGCATAACACTTTTTAGTAAAATTTGATAATAAGTTGGAGAGCTTTCAATATTACTGAAAATGTTTTCATTACTTGAAAGGAGCAGCAAAAACTGTTCTATAACAGAATGCAAAGCATTTTCATATCACTTTCTGAAAATAAGACCTCTCAAATTGGTCTCTTGTAGCTTGATTCTTAATGTAAGATATTGATAGCTGTGGTTCAGTATTGCCAGTGAAGATGGAGAAGCTTTAAAAATTTAAACTGATTCCCGTTTCATACATGAAGTATCTCACTGAAGACATGTATGGAACTGCATAGATGGGAATTTTCTGTATGGGAAGGCAAGACCCTTAATGTAACCTTTTTCAGGAAAATCTATTAAAGTTATGCTACCACTGAGAAGATTTTTCTAGAAACATAACTTCTAGATTGGATTGCAGACTAAACCATTTTAAATTTTGCTTTTAATGGAGATGAAAAGGAACAAATTGCAGAATAACCTGAATTACTGGATATTTGGGTCTTTACAATCTTGGTTTTTTTGTTCTCTGAAATTCCATGTATTTTAAGAGTCTTCACTTTTACTCCACACTGTCTTGCATGTCCCTTCTCTTCTCATGGTAATATCACAATATAATTTTATTTTGAGAGTGTTCCCTCTGTTGTCTCCCATTTTCTACTTAAATTTCAAATTTTTTGCATAGCAAACAAAAAAAATCCTACTCCCTTACCTTATAAGAGTTAGTATTATCTAAAAAGAACTAATGGTGACAAATATTCCTTTAGATTTCTGTTCAATTAGAAGTTTGATCAACCTAGAGCACTAAAAAAGTTTCCTGTACACAGAATTTCCATGTATTTTTTTCCAGAATATTGAATGTTACACTCAATAGGTTTAACAATAGTTCAAAGGTTCAAAGGTTGTTCTTGCAATTATGAGCTACTACGTCTGCTGAATCATGTTTTTGGGGGTGGGTTGTTTTGGGGGTTTTTGGGGTTTTTGTTCTGTTTTAGGTTTTGGGGGTTTTTTTGCAATAATGCTTAAAAATGTTTTAAGGAAAAACTTGGTTTAGGCAGTTAGTGAAGCATTAAAATTTAAATAGTCTCATCTGAATTGAAAAGTACATTTCATCCTCTTCCTCTCATGCAAAAAGAAAGTAGTGAAATAAAACTTTAATAGTAAATGTATTTTTTTGACCATACATTTTCTTCCCAGAATGCTTGACTGGAAATAGAGACCAAATACAACTAAGTAAAAAATCAAACCTCAAATCAAACCTCAAACCTCAAACAACCATGCCTTTCACCTGTCCAAGCCCCAACAAGTACATGGACACTGGTGTTCAGATACAATTCTTAAAGTAAGTAAAAAATTATCCTGTATAATATAATCCATGATTTTCTTTTCCTGAACCCTTTTTTTTTCATTGCTGCCTAGGGTATGCTCTTCAGATCATTGTAGACCTCCCTTTAGCAAGAATAAGTATTCAGAACCACAGAAATATTTTGCTTAATCATTAATCAAAGTAGGAATTTTACAAGCCCTGCTCAAGAGATAGATTCTTCTAAGTTGAGAAAGTAATAGGAAATAATTGGTCCTGTAAAATATCAGGAAAAAATGAAAAGAAAGGGAGAAGTATGGGCTTATTATGTGGTAGGTATGGTAATGTAAATGATAAAGATGCAGTATAAATACTTAAGTCAAGCGGCTAATGTAAAATAATATGGTCTTATTTTGATCAGTCTGTAAAAGGACAGTAATTCCTTCCCTGTTAGATGTTGAATGTGTTAGTGCCATAACCTGCATACAATAAAATTGTCCTTGTCAGAGCCTGTGGTCATTCCTTGTGAAAGAGCTGGGATCTTCGGACAGCAGATTTACTGGACCAGAAGCAATCTGTGACACAGCACTGACAGAAGGAACAGCAAAACCCCAGGGAAACAACAGACATTAACAGAGTACACAAGACTTGCCCAGGGAGTACAAGTCACAAATAAGCATTACAGTTGCTGTTCTTAAAACAAACAAACAAACAAACAAACAAACAAACAACAAAACCCATCAGGTGTGACACTGTCCTAATATTGCAATAAGACCGTTTCTTATAGTATAAGGAAGCTACTCTTAAGTACAGTTAAGAAAGATACCTTTTTCTGTGCATGTAGAAATATAGACAGAATATCTTTTCCCCACAGAATGTTTCTATTTTTATCCCTGAGGACAAATGTAATGTTTACTTGTTCAGAAGCAGAATTACTAAAAAGTAGTTTTCTTATAATAAACAAAGATGAAAAAACTTCACCAAAATTTTTCTAAACTTTATAGATCTGCTTCTCTATTGGTCCATACTTCGTATAGTTCACGTCTGAACAAAGACCGTGAAAAGTGTGTATAATAAGCCACCAAAATTAGAGTTTTCATATTCCTTTGCCAAAATGACACAGTAAGCAATAAGGCAAGCCTGGATACAAAGTATAATTTTTAATATTCTAGCTCTAGTTCTAATGAATTATAAATCTGTAAGTCTAAATCTCAGCTCAAGCCTTCAAGAATTGTAGTGGGGTCTTTGTTTGTTTGTTTGTTTGTTTTGGCTTTTTTTAACCTAGAAAATAACCTAGCAAGAAAAATGGAACCTTTTTTTCCCCTTCCCTTTTTTGATCATCTCTGCTTTCTGACAATACTTTGATTAGAGTACTCAGGATAAGAGTCCAATATTTCAACACTGTTTGCAGCAAATGCTGTTTAAGCAGCTGTCCTGTTCCTCTTGCAGATCAATGCCTCTTCAGTTGAGCCTGTGAAACTTACTGGAAGACTCACGTTGGCCTATGGCTCTAACCCAGGTCAGTGAAATAATAACTTAAAACAACACTTCCACATACAGGGTTTCCTTCCCTCCCCCACCCCTCCTATAAAAACAATATTTGGACCAATTCTAGCTTGGTTCCATACACAGTAATCAAAGTTCACAAGATACACTCTCATAGGACTTTCTTGCATTTTATTTTTATATGCAAGGAAAGTGGTTTGTTCTAACAGGACACTAGGATGTATGGAGTTGAAGGTGACTGGAAATTTTTATTCAAATACAAATGCAAATGTAGTAGCATCCACAAAGAGTGCAGTGTGCAAGTAAGAGCTTTAAGTGGAGTTTAACTCCCAGGAATTGATTCTTCTCTTTTCTTGAGATAAAAATTCTTCTGATTAAGCATGTTAATGCTTAATTCATGGAAAGAAAGTTCTTAGTGTCAGTGTTCATATTTAGATGATTCCATATTTGCTTCCTATTAAACTCCATTTAATTGACTCACAGTAAGGAATATCTGTGCTTTCTTTCTGGGGAAGGACAAGAGAGGGACAGGGACTTTTTACAAGAGCATGTAGTGATAGGAGAAAGGGGTGAGGTCTTTAAACTGAAAGAGGATTGGTTTAGACATTAGGAAGAAATTCTGTACTGCACATGGTGAGGCATGAAACAGGTTACCAGGGAAGTTGTGGATGCCCTGATGGTTGGTTGGGTCCCTTGGCAACCTGAAAGGTGTCTCTGTCCAGGGCAGGAGGTTTGGAACTAGATGATTTTCAAGGTCCCTCCCACTTAAACCTTTCTGTTAGTCTCTGATTAAAAATGATAATGATTTTTTATCTTTAAAGTATTCTTCAAATAATTGCAAGGTAAGTCTCATAAGACTTCCGTGAATTTTTTCGCAATTTTTAATACTATTATACAAGTTTTCTTGCTAAAACCTAATGACCGGAATTGTAATAGGGACTTAGGCACAAAAAATCTCTTCAGACACTAAAATTAGCCACTATTACTATTCACTCTTCACCTTACCCTTTGAAGTTTAATAGTTGATCTTAACGACCAACACCCTCAATTTAATTCTTGTCGTAATCTAAAGAACACAGGAACAAATAAATTTTATACAAGCTCAATCAGCCTGAGAATAAGTGCTTAATAAATTTTTGTATTTGGGCATAAGTGCCTGAATCCTGAAAAGTGTCAAAACTCTGTATTTTTGCTAAAAGGACCCAGCTTTACTCTTTTAGCTGGTAGATAAACATTCTAACAATAGAATATAGCAACAATTAAAATCTTAAATTGTTTATCTTCTGTGTCACAGTTAAGAGATAAATTTTAAAAGAGCAAGAACACTAGTCTATCACTGTCCTAGCTACTGAAGGAAATTATTATTTTAACAATCAACACACTTCCTCTTGAATACTTACTTATTTCAGGACTTCCTTGTCTTCCACTTTCTTAAGGCTTCTGAAAATTTGGTATCACAATATATGGATCTTGCAAAATCTACAGTTGTCTCAGAACCTAGATAAAATATAGAGATATTATTTCTTACTAATATTAACTTCCTTCACGTAAACACTATTTACATTTATCTGCATGGTTCTACATTACATTTTCATGACAGAAATTTCATGTTACATACAATCAAGTTTGAAGAACAATAGCTTTATATAATGGAGGTTTTTGGCCTTCAGCATGAGTGTAAGGAACTTGAAACAGTCCCTTCTCACAGCTTTGACTCATCCTGTCAAAACACTTGCAGCAGGAACGCGCAAGTGAGAACCCTGTGTCATTTGATCTGATTGGGTACAAAACTAACTCTGGCGCTGGATTTCATAAAGATAGATTTGATACTTCTCTAACCCTATTACTGACTGATTGTTGAATGTCATTATCTAATAGACAATAAATAATGGCTTTGAAATATAATTTTAAAACAAATCCGACTAGAATGTCTGAAGTTACAGATCCTCACTCTTGCTTCAATGAAGACATTTCTTTCCAGGAAAATTGTGTCCTTATCTACTTTGGTTCAGCCTGGATCGTCCCTACAGTTACAACCTTTTTTTTTTTTAATTTTTAATAAAATCTGTAATTAATATAGTTTCCCTTTAATACTATCAGGTACTTTAGTATTGGGAAAATTATTGGATGCTATGTAATAAATTATCCAAAAGCTTAATCTATAGCTGCTCAAAATTGAATCTCTTATAGGGTTTTTTTGTAATACACACTCTAACAGTTTTTAGGGGCTTCATGTACACTTTAAAAAGATAAGGTTTTCACTTTAGATTGCATTTGAATTGGGCACTGAGAGAGCAAATTGCTGTGGAAAAATAAGGAAAAATATATATGTTGTATAAAGTCAAGCATTTTAGGTTTGCATGCCTTGTCATGTTTCTCTCAATCCATCAGTTAATGATAGACAAGTCAGTGACTGTCTCCAGCTTGCCAATTTATTTTTTATGGTCTGTAATTCTTCCTCCTCCCATGCAGAAAGAGATGGTGAATATTTTTTGTCATATTGAGACTGATATTGAGCCTTTCAACTCATCTAAAGTTAACAGTTCAATCTTTTATATTATCCACTATAGTAAAAAAACAAAACTAGTAATATTTTTTTACTAAAAGTAAAGTAAAGTTTTTAATAGAGTAATAGAGACAAGTAGTCAAGCAAATAATGAGTATTTGACATAGACTTTTGAGAAAAAATAAATGTGCAGTATACATCAAATAATAGAGCATTTATTTTGTTGATTTTCCCCTTGAAACTTTCATTCATGGTTAGGGGAGAAATAATAAGGATAATAAATCAGTGTGGTGATAAATTATCCATGCCATTTTTCACTAAACTATTTAAAATCTTAAGTCTAGAGAGAAGAAATTCTGTTTACATCCTTTTGTCAAATACACATAAATAATTGTGTTTAGATTTTTATTTCCCAATGTCAATCTCATGCAATAGTAAATTATTCAAAATGAAACTAGAAGTTATATACAATTTTTTATTCCCATTTACAAACAATCATATAATTTTCCAATTGGCTTTTTGATTACGTAGTGACTTCTATCATCTATTCTGTGTATTTATCTCATATTTTTCAATAGCTTTGTAGTTCTGTTATTGTCATGAACTCCTACAATTATTTTCCCTAAAATATTGATCCAATCTCTGTTATAATCTTATTTATTTACTCATCTCTTTGTGAAGCAGGTCTAGGACAGTAGAGCTTCATCTTTGTTTTCACTAGTAACTTCCTGTCTGTGTTTACTAATAATGTTTCTTTTTCTTTAGTTTTTCAGAACCTTTTTAGCTGTTATTTTCTCCACTTGACCTCTTGCATTCCTTTCCTTATATCATGACTCAGTAACCTGTCATGACATCTTGAAAAAGATCTGTTGCTCCCTTCTCTTTTTTTGAGAAAATTCTCAGAGCCTCAGAATATTTTGGAAATAAACACTATGACTTTTTCCCCCCCACCACTCTATTTTTGGGATGTTTTTTGTGTTTGGTGTTTTTTTGTTTTATTGGGGTTTTTTGGTTTTGTTTCTGTCAATATCCACTGTCATGGTCCGGCCTCCTCAACCCCCGGGATCATGTTATCCAGGAGCAGTGGCAAATAAACAGGATGGGGACAATTGAGTTACCTGAAAAGTAAACCAGCTTTAATGGTAAAATAACAAACATAGTGAAGCCACGCATGGTATAGGGTCAACTCCAAAGGGCAAGGCTGGGATAGATACGTTGGTATATATAGGGTAGCTTTGGGGGTGGGTCTGAGGGCAGGGATCAAATCAGAAGGCAGGATTAGGAATATGTAAAACAATGCAGCAAACAACAACCAATCAGGGGAGAGAACTGAGGAATATTCTGGAAACATTTCCTTGTTTTGATAGCTCTATTAACATATTAACTCCCATGGGGCAACCGTTCTTTAGCTTTCCGCACTCTAACTACCTAACTACACAAATGTTCTCCCTCCTAGGGTCTAGCTTCCTAGGGTCTGATGCTGTGTCATCAATCAAGGCCAACTCACTAGGAGACCCTGGGGGATGCACTCTCAGAATCCACTAGAGTATTTGCGACATACCACATACCATTCAAAAAGTGGGAGAAATTCTGGATATATTGATGTGATGGTAGAGCACTAATATTCTTTCTTCTGGAAAAATGCCATTTCTGTTTTGGAATAGAAAACTCAACCTAATTTCTTTTAGTGTTTATGTGAATAAAAACCCAAGAAGATGAGTTTCTGATCCAGGAGATATGCTAGGCATTTAAATGCCTAACTTCCTAGCATCTCTTTTTTGACACAAATCGCAACAATGAGGACAAGGGATTTATATCTTTACCTTAATCTAAACTTGAGGGTTATGATTTCATCAAAATTTATTTTGAAAAATAGGAAAAAAGTATAAGTCAATCAGTGCATATGCCTTTCCTATTTTTAATGAAATGACATGTAATTGAAATGAAGGGCTGAAAGTTTCTTGGCATATGTCTTGGTACATGTTTATATTCTGGAGTCTGTTTTTCCTTTCCTGTAGTTATATCTTACTCATCATCTTTAGTTCAACCAAAAATCAGAATATTTTTTATCTTATATGTCAATTGTTTACTTCAGAAAACTCATTTAACATTATCCAGCAACAGATCCGTTTTACAATCTACCCATGTTTTGCTTTTACAGAGGAAAATATGAAAATCTATTATTGGCAGATTTAAATTGTTAATGCCTTTTGGGTTATGTTCCTGAATAATTCACAGATCAGGCTAAATTTTGAAATACAAAGTTCTATCAGAGCACCATGGACATGAAAACGCGACATAAGAACAAAGATGTAAACATGGATCTGAGATGAGCTGCAGCGCTTTTGCCATTCCAGAAGGAGTTCAGCATTCACTAGAGGAATGCTCTTCTTTTCTGTACTTTGTTGTAATGTCTTGTAGTTGAGGATACATGAGGGACTGTGAAGCTTCAATAAGCAAATGGCAATGGTGGTCAGGCTGCATCTGGGGTTACTCTGCATCTGCTACGCTGAGCCACCACTGTGAAAGGCTTTGAATGATGTCAGACAAGTCCCAAAAATGACAACAAAATAAAATTCTCTGAGTTACTGTAGAGCTGGTTTATTGTACACTATTGTTATGTCATATAGAGAAAACAATTACAGATCTCTAAACCAAAAAACTTATAGAAACACCACTGACAGTTCTATGAATTAAAAAATTTGCCTTCATTGTTACCTTCCTTTGGAGAAATAAAAAGTAACTGTAAAGATTTCAGACATTTAGCATTTCAGAATTTTAATAAATGCTGTCTCCAAAAGTTCCTGCCATCTTTATGTTTGAAATCTCTATCATGATTTGCAGCCCCATGACTCCTTTTCCTCTATTCTTTTTCTTCTGGTCATTGGTTGGTTGGTTGGTTGGTTGGTTGGTTGTTTTGGGGGTTTTTTGTTCCTGTGGTTTGATTGGAGTTTTTTTGTTAATTTGTCCCTAATTGTGAATGTTCTGAGTTTAAGTGTGAGTCAAGTTCATATCCTTAGAGTTCTTAAAAACTATAACTCTTTATATGTACTTTCAGATTTTAATAGACTAAAAGTGCTCCCATGTTCTCTGCAGTTGCTATAAGATAGTATCCAGTACCAAAAAGGCATCACTTGGTACTGCAAAATTGTCTTTAACTTTCTCTTCGGTTACGCCTTCATCTTTCTAATTTCAAAACAAACTGCCCAGTGGTTCATGAAGAACTGATGTTTACAGAACCCATGAGGATATCATACCCATAGTTTGCCTCTCCTTTCCAAGTTCATAGGTAATCAGTTGTATGGCTGGTAATCAGTTGTTCCTCATACTCCCTTATTCCAGCGATATCCTTCACATGATTAATGTGAGTGTTTTTTAACTAAGGCTGCTTTTCCCTAATGAAATCCATGAATTCTTAGTCTGGGGAGTATGAAATTCACGGGATGCGGACCTTCTTCTATTGTCAACACTTCAGAACCGCAAATAAGATGTTTATAACTACTGAGATGTTACTTGTATTCTAAGTATATTAGCATGCTAGCAAGTAGAGATTGTACAGTCTAAGTAATCAAAGGAGTTTTTAATTAGCAATTTCATATTTTAATGATAGACATCTTCAAGAGGATCCTGGTGAAAAGCACACTCTTTGTGCTTTATATCCAGTTGATGAAGAATTATTATCCTAGTAGTATTCTGCTAACTACATAGTGGAGTGGGAAGGACTATGCAATATAAATGCACATAAATGTGCTATGACATCTCTCCTTCAAACAAGATTTCAAGTGTGCTTTTCAACATTTCCTGAATTTATCTTTGCAGTTTATTTTGCATATCTGACTAGGATATAGAGAGATAATGCAATGTGACTATACTATTAAAATTGCATACTGAAACCATGCTATCACACCAGGTTAAGTAACCTATTTTTTGGGAAAAAAAAAAAAAAAAAAAAAAAAAAAAAAAAAAAGCTGATCTTGTTCATGTGCATTAAAATTGTTTGAAAAAATTCAAACCCAACACTTTAGCAGTATGATAAAAATATTTTCCTTAAATTTATTTTTCTGAATTGGAAAATGTAATGCAAATACAAGAGATTAAACTGTTGAACTTGCCAGTTCTGAAACACACTGCCAAGAGGAAAATTCTGCTCTAGGCAGAGAAATATATCTCATGGGAAGGAGGTACTGTATGCCTTGCCTCAATTTCTAAAACATGCGTTTTTAATATGCTGCTGAAGGGTAAAATATGTCTCCCAGCAGAACATGACACGATTCTGCTCACTTTGTTTTATGCTTCCAATCTACTGCTTCATAGACTGTTAAGAATGAAGCCATGTTGAAATTTATGGTTTCACTCACCTGTAATTTTAATAAAGTAGCTGGTTGAAGAGAGATTCATCCAAGCATGAATAAATATGAAATACAGAAAAATCTTTGTAAGAAATAAATAGTGTAAACATATATTTATTTCCTTTACAATATTATGGGAATATATGTCTATTGTACATATTGAGTGTTCTATAAAGGCACCATAATATTATAATTTTTATATTATGATAATTTGGCGTGTTTTGTTTTTTTAATAGAAAAAAAATGCTCACAGCACAATACTATATTTTTATCTCCAAGTTAAGTGGTCATTAATAAAGAACCTAGTGTAAATTAATATTTCTATAGGGAATAACTAACAAGGATAAATGCTAAGAACAAAACTCTTTGATATTTCTAGACCTCTGATTAGTGAAATATAATCATACCAATGAGATTCACAGAATCTTGATTAAAACAAAGCATTATATGAAAACAGACTATTTAATTTAAGGTATTCTAAGTGTCTTCGGTGACTCTTGTTTTAATATGACAGAAAATGGACACGGTTGAAATTGAACTGTATGTAAGCAACTTGATAAACCAGTAAGATTGTAAGGCTATCATTTCATAATAGTGCCGCATACTGAAAAAAGAATCCTAAGACTTAGAAAATTGCTATATCCGATATTGTATCAGGGTAAAAGCAGCCCAGGAATAATGCTTACTTTCAAAACAGCAGCATCTTGGTGAATATTAATGAATCATCTTGGTCAGACAACATTTATTTATCAGGCAATATCTATTAACAGCTAAATCAAGTAAGGGTTCCTGAGACCAGATCTGGGGACATACTTGCATGTGGTGATATCTACTGTCCATATTGTCAATATTTATGCATTTTCTGTGGAAAATACTAGCAGAATTAAGGATTATGTTCTCGTAGCCAAGTTCTTCATAGTGAAGTAACAATTTTCATTACACCAGCTAACATAGTTGCAAAACCAGAGGGATTTCTCTTTAAATAATCCCTTGGTGCAACAGGTTTGAAAGAGAAATGGCCAACTTCAAAATGAACCATAAGTTAACACCAATTGTTCTAAGTTTAACCAGATGAAATTATCTATCTACCCAATGAGAGAAGAAAGCATTGTCCAAATGGCAGGGGCAAACATGGATTCATAGCACAGCTATTATTGCCATTCTCCACAAAGTTAATGTACCCAGCTTAGATTCTGCTTTAGCCTATAAAGAGACCAGACATGTTGTTACACTTCTTCCAGGACTCAAACTTTGCTGGAGATATCTCTCTGAACACTGTGTTGACATTCCAAATCTTTATAATACTTCCAGTATCAATTCATTTATTTTGGGTTTAAACGCCTTAGGACCAAAATGTTGTCTCATTTTAAAAACTACCTATTAAGGTGGTCCTCATGAGGCAAAATTTGTCTTTAGTGCCCTGATTGATATTCAATATTATGTATAATGTTTGAAATGCCAGATATGGTTGGAGGTAAGATATTTGTGTTGAATAAAGAAAGCAAAGATCTCATGTCAACAAAGCCTTTTCATGGTACACTGCAGCAAGCAAGAATGTCTAAGTAGATTGTTTACTTTGATTGATAGAGAAGACTTCCATAAAATATTCTAGTCTCTTCCATTCTTAAAATGCTTTGAAATGAGTTCTCAATGATAAGGTTTAGGAAAAGATTAATTCATTTTATGTTTTATGTATGACAAAAATATATCTACTATATTTCTTAATAATATTTATTTTTTTAATGAAATATTTGAAGGAGTTATTTTATGAAATGACATGAATTAATCAATGATCTGGAAAGAATCAGAAGACCAGGTGACCATTTTAGGTTCGTTACATTTCTTAAGAAGGAGAGATTGATGATGATTCAGATTAATGAGGAATAGCTAGTAGTCATAAATGAATAGATAAAGTGCAAAAATGTTCAGTTATTTTACAGTTTCTGTCACTGCTAAAATTCTCTTGGTAGTAGAGAAGTAACCTGTTTCCTAAAAAATTATCTCTGATACTGTTTGAAAAAAATAAAAATCCTACTGGAGCATCTTCAAAATATTTATATTGAAGTTGTTTATGAAATAAGTATTTAAATGTTCCATGAAATTTAAATCTTACCCAATTCTTAGCAAAAGGGACAAATCACTTCAGTATTGAAATAGCCAGAAAATAGAGCTATAAACTGATAATTTTTTTTGTTTGAAAGCAATAAACATATTAGCTTAAGAAAAAGAAGACAACACAAAACACCTAACATGCTTATATCTGTAAAATGCAATAGATGGATCAAGATTTTTTTGCTTGGTGAAAATACAGCTTTTTTTATTGTTGATATAGTCATTGTTAGTGTGAAACAGCAGTTCCACAGAGGTTGGTTGGGTAGATTAGGCCTTTCCTCTGCTAATACAAGTTTTGTATTGGATTTTTAAAGAAATGTTTGTTGTATATAAAAAATTTCAGTGTGAACATTCTGAGTCCAGTGTGAATGACCATTATACCTGTTTGGTTTCGATGCTGCCATCTGAGTCTGTCATTGTGGTAGGATATCAAACGTCAGGTAACTCAGCTAAGAGGCATTGGTCTATGAATGAGCATCTTTAGAAACACAAAGCTGAAATCTACTGTAAAGTTAATGTTTTCGTACTGAAGAGACAATGTACTGTAAAGAGAACTAGGTTTTCGGTTCATGAGGTCAATATTAGCTTGTATTCAATCTTTATTGGACCATGCTGCCTACAAAAGTTATGAAGATTTGCCTCATTTTATATGTTGTTGAACAATAGGGTTTATATATCATACTGGATTAATTAACACATTAGAAGGGATAAATTATACCTTGCTCTTGAACAAGTTCATGGGGAATAGGAATGCAGAAGAACTTCTCATCTAAACAGCCTCCATCATTGCAGCAATCAAGTACAGGTTATGTCCAAGGAGCACAAAGACAGGGATTTGTTCAGCAATTTTTATATTACTGTTCTGTTCCCTTGTGTAGTCCTATTTATCGAGCTAAGGACCCTAATATTTTTTTATACAGACCAATATTTTGGGACTTTTTACCAAGCCTGGAGGAAGCTATAAGAAGTAATCAATAACCATTTATTCCAGCACCTAGTAATGTATATTTTTAAGACACACAGGTTTTGCCGACTCTAGTAAATAAGAGGCTTCAGGTACTAATTATGAGACCACCTGGTAAATACTAGCTTGTGTTTGCACACCTAAACTCTCCTCTCAACCAAAACAGGGCGACTGTATCCAAACTGCCTTTGGGAATTAAATCTGCCCTGTCCTGAGCCCTGTCTGGACATTGCCTGAGAAACTGCTATAAAGCCTGGACCAAAGTACTGCACAGAACATGCTCACAGTTTGCCAGTCTTCATGTCAGGAATCTGGATCTGTAGTCATATCAAGAAGTTATCCTAGCTATGAAATCCTAGCTCTGCTTCCAATAGTTCTGCCTCAATCTGTGAGTCTGGTCCTAACATGGAGAATTAAGGATTAATGAGTTACTTCTGTCATGAAAGAAAGAAGAGAAAATTCTTCTTCTTAAAGAACAGTTTTATAAAAGCAAGTCTGAAAACAGAAACGGAGCAAAGCATGATTCTGCAATGTGGTAGAAAAGTCCATGAGAATTTGATATTTAAACTTCCTTACTGTTTCAGGGATTCTCTGTAGAAAGGTAATTACCTACTTGAGAACTGTAGAGATGTTAAGTGTATTTTTTCAAACTCAAATTCAACAGAACTTTGGTTCCTTCTCTGACAATTAAATCTACTGAGAAAAAGAGACTTAAATGTTGGCACTATTTTTTTATATGAACACTATAATTAAATTAGTGAGGCAGTAGGAGAAATGACATATGGAAAGCAAGGTTTATATTAATTTATACATTTACACATATGTACGTTTGTATAAATTCTGAAATATGCACTCTTTATGATGAGTAACTGTGAAAAAGAGCTATATATGATTAATTTTAGACTCAGAGTCAAAGGGGAAACTGCTTGTCACAATGGAGCTGCCCTGTTTGCAGCACAAGCGCATTAACACTGTTTACACAGAAGTGAACAGTGATCACACAACTTGGGCAAAGTCAGGGAAAAGTACCTAAGTCAACAGAGAGAGAGGGAACAGCCATGTCAGTGACTTGAAAATATGTGACATCCTTGAAAAGTATGTTTTTAATTCTGAGATTTAGAAATTTGCAGAACTGTTGCTAGGTGATCACATTTCCTTCTGAAACAATTTATGCCACTACTGTACCTCCATAAGGAAATGATAAGGTCATTCTCACTATAAATCTTTTTGCATACAAGAAGAAGGATTTTATACTGATTTATAGAGTTGATGCTCATTCATGAGCCCACAACACTGTCTTGACATGCCATCTGTGGGGCTTTATCTTCCTCTTCAGAATGGCACAAGTCTTTCATCCACTGTCAGCAGTATGTGGATGTCTTGAATAAATTTACTGTTTTGGAAAATCAACTGAGCTTGAATAGCTATTGCACACGATTGAATTTTGTTCACAGTGGATGGTGAAGCAAGAACAATCTGTGGTTTTTATAACCTACAGAAGTCTCTTCCAATTTTATAGATTCTCCATGTTCTCTGGTCTGCTACCTGCAGGAGCCATTTGAATAACTAGCTAGAGATGTAATCTATCCTTTATGGCTGAGCATGTGTACCAAGATTTAGAACCAGCACTTATGAGCCATAGATTTTACTGGAGAATGCAACTGTCTTGTTAAGTATTATACAGGGTCTGACAGAGAAGTAACTTATGATGATACAGATTGTTCTTTTTCTTTTCAAACAGTAACTGAAAATACTGCTAATGAACTGTCATATCTTTTAGCATGGTGAATCGTAGTAATTCTTTTGGTATTTTCCAGTGGGGACTTCCAGCCACCTATGACTCAATGGAAAAAAATATTGTGTTTTCAGAGAATATTAAATGTGCAGGACCCAATTCATGGTAGAGCTTCTATTGTTCCATATGCCAGCTTTTTTGATCATTGTTAAGTGATCTCTGTGTGACCACAAGCTGCATAAATGCCATAGGGAGCAGTTAGAAATGTAAGAATATTAATTTTACAAGAAAAAGACAGAGAAATGCCTCTGAATAGGCAGTAGTCTGGTGAACTTTACCTCCTGGCAAGCTGCTGTAGTCAGTAACAAAGTCTGTATTTAATACTATGCCTGCCAGAATAAGCAATGCTTTCTAGTCTGCAGAGTACCTTTCACTAAAATACAGAAGGACATGGCCTACTTTACGTAGTAGATATCCTGTAATCAGGATAGATAAAATAACATTTGTAAAGTGAAAATCCATAAGAACCTAGGTTTGGGAAACATCTCTGTTCAAGGATTTTAAAGCAACTTGTCTATCTAAAATTAGCTATATATGCAATAACCACCATGCCACACACAGATAAGAGTTGCTGCTGTCTAATAATTTTAATCTGAATTTTTCTGCACATTTTTTTTTTCAGGCCCTAATCTGAAAATTAAGATGGATAAAAAGGGGAAAAAAAGGCCAATTTTTGAAATTAAATATACAGACTTGGGAGGTCTTCAGAGAAAAGGGAAAAATTGTTCTCTGTAATTGGGAGAGTGAAAAATAAAATATCACAGAACACAAGTCCTGGAAGAAATATTCTTAGAGTATCAACTTCCAGATGAGAAAAAATATGCTGAAATAATGAATCAAAATTTCTAGTGGGCAAAGTGGAATTGTCCAGAGAAACTATGATTTGTTGGACAAGTAAGTTTGAAAATATACTATGGGGCTTTAAACAAATCTTCTTAAACAGAATTATTTCAACACTTTGTTAAATCTAATACCTTATAATTTCACCTTTAATGTTATTATAACAGTAAATTCTTTCCCTTATACTCTCTCAATAGTGGAATGCAATTAAGTAGCATTCACCGAGACAGAATCCTTTCCTATTTCATCTACAACCATTTTTCATTAGCCAGCAGCAATACTGCTGCCTTTGGATGATTCTTAAGTTTACCTAAAATAGGGAGTCATCATGCACAATTTATAAATGCATTGTGCTGAACTGAATAATGGTTTATTCATGATTCTGAGGCTACATTCATACATGAAAAACTTTAATGATTTTACTTTTAAGAGTGAAAATATTGATAAAATACAAGACTATTTTCTATAATGACCTGTGGGAACATTAAGGAAATAATGTCCAAACAGACTCACATCTATTAAGTCTCCAGTAGAATGAAAATCGGAAAAATAATGTGAGACATATTGTTTTGCTATTTAGTATTTTTTTGAGTGAGAGACTGCTTCTAGAGTCTTCTTTCTGTCTTCAGGAAATTAAGTTCTAACATATTTTTTCAGCATTTATATAAAACTTATAAGATGTTCCACAGCAACCTTTTGAAAATATTGTATTTCCTATAACTTCAGTACATATTGAGAAGTTGTATTGAGAAATAATACTCAGAATATTCAGTGAGCTTCTATCTTCTCATATGTACTTCACTGAATACAATCATCAAGTGTCTAATAATTTATATGAGTATTCTGTCAATTTTATTAATTGTCTGAGTGATTAGAAAGTTGACCAGTGGAATTCAGTGTTGAAAATGTATGGAGAAAATCCCAAATTTTTTTCCTATGTAGAAGGCTTCCATTAAAACGTTAATGGAAGCTCTAGCTACTAATTCAACTTAGTGCCCTTCAGAGACTATCACATCACTTTTTTTCCTTTTTTTATCCCCCTTTCCTTGAATTCATATATTAGAGTTACACCTGCTTAGCAGTTTTCCTAGAATTTTTCACAACACATTACTTGTCAGGGTCTAGAGAGAGTCATATCCTGGCAGCCTGTGCATTTAGTACAGACTGCAGAAACCTATGCAAATTTTTGTGATTACTGCTTATTTTAAATTTAACTAAAAAGTAATGTCAATGCTATATATCTGTTTTAAGATGACTTTGGCTGCTTGTTGACGATGTTGCATCAAGGGGAAGTGAATTGATTTTGAGACAGCTACAGATGGACATATATTGCCTGACTGATAAAACTGAGAACGTATTTTTTCATGCAGAGTTCGCCTTTTTTAACTTTCTTTCTAAGATAATGTTTCTAAGAAGAGAGGTAAGACTTTTTACTCTGTGAAGGAGTAACCATGCATGAAAATATTTGAATGATTGCCCAGTACTTAGAAATATTAGACTTGCTTTTCTGTAGAATTTATTCTTTACTTCAGTGTTTATTAAATATTCATAGCTGTATTGTGTATTAGGAGTTTTATAGCAGAATGTTACTTCTTTTATGATTCTGTAAAGACTCCTGGGGGACTACTTCTGTGGAAGGCCATTTTTAACATACAATGAGCAAGACATCAGCTAAAACTGATTGAGAATTAATTTTATCCCTCTCTTTTATTAGCAAGCTCTTTTTCCTCTACATGGTCTTGGAAATACATCATATGCATCAGTGAAATTGTCTTGTGTTGATCACATCAAACTGGAGTTTCTATTGCTTTTATATTTTACTATCCAATCATAAGATATTTTTTATAGTCTTTGCTAATATTTTCCAGTTTGTTTTTTTTTTCCTTCTAGCAGTTGCTTTTCTGCTGTTAATGCATTAACATTGCAGTGACATCAGTCAGACCATCTCCCATTCTCTATTTCTGAGCACTTTAGCCTATTTCATCCTAATTATAGTGTCTTTCAAAATTCCCTGACTGGGGCATTATTTCAGTACTAACTTACATAGAAGAGTGTCTCCCACTGAGACAGTAGAATTAAAAAACTTGCTACAACACTGAAGTGTTCCTTAGAGGTCTCCCACTCTTCTATTAATTCAACCTGAATGTGCTTAGCTTGTTAGGCCTGACAGGATTACAATCTGTGGTGGCACAAGCGCCTGAGTTCACAGAAGACTGTAGATTTGACAGCAGTTTTTCAAGAGAATATCTTTCCAGTGTAAGATTGGTCATTCCAACAGGGATTGACTAAAAATTCCAAATCTAAATAAATTAGTTT
This sequence comes from Phainopepla nitens, assembly GCA_013400175.1. Lineage (NCBI taxonomy): Eukaryota > Metazoa > Chordata > Aves > Passeriformes > Bombycillidae > Phainopepla > Phainopepla nitens. Next base: position 298,701 of record VXBQ01013214.1, on the reverse strand, counting down.
ATTAAAAAGTTCACTGTAATGACTTATTTATAAGATGTGAAGTTATATTAAAAATCTTTGTTACAATATATTTAATTTGCAAATATCAATGTAATTGGAACTTCATAATAAAAAAATATTAATTTTTTATACATTGTGTACCTAAATATATAGATTTTAGATGAAAAGGAGTGAAGAAAACATCTTGCCAAACAGAAGATTCATATTACATCTTAAACCTCAGAAGTCCTTTACATTCTTTTAAATATGTCTTAATATTTACTGATACATCTGAATTACGTCGTCACTCTGAAGAATGGTGAGAATTGGAACAAATTAGGTCTGAAAAATCCTGATAATCTATCTCTAAGTAACCTAGTCTAAATGGTATTTTCCCCATCATTTTACTAAATTGAGTCATTAATGCACTCTCTAAGAGCATGGATACTCTCAGTGATTTCTATATACCTAAAGACAATTGACAAAATGGTATAGAAAACATTAATGGTTTTTGACGAAACCTTAAAGATCACCGAGCATAGTAATGCATGAAGCAAAATGAAGAATAGTAGCAGCAGTAGTAGTCGTGACTGTGTTAGATCTTGCTGGAACAAAAAAGGCAAATGGCATCCTATGACCTAAGCTGTGCTAATTGTGTTTATTAATGATTATAACAGATCCATAATTACACTAACACCAAGGGCCCACACTTCTAGGGAAGGACTCATTCTCTGTTAAATCTGCTGAGCATGATAGAAGCAGAATTCACAATTATTTTGCAGAACTCATTCCCTGAACTCAAGCTTCTTGGGTATTTTGAGATTTATAATAACTTTTCTCAAGTACGTGACAAAAATACTTGAACTACCTTCAGAGCTTCACTTGTCATTTATAACCTGACATATGAGTTCATGTACCTTAGAAAAGCCTTGAAATCTAGTCATTCTTCTCATCTGTAGTGGTTAAGTTACAATGCTTACATCTTATAATAGCAGTTTTTATCAGAACGTCTCAAGGTGTATAACAGAGGAAGCCAGCTTCAGTTCTTTAAATAATTGTCTTACAAAATATATTGAATTTATGAGCAAATGGAAGCTGCCTTTTTCTCCCACAGAAGTGGTACTTACTGCTTTACAACACTGACACATTGTTTATATGTCCTGTAGAGTCTTTTTCTGTTGGTTTTTCTTTTCATGAGTTTGACTAACTGTCAAGAAACTTCAGTTAATGCCACTCATTTAATGAAGATACTCTTTTAATAGCTGCTCTGACTGCAACTATTTCCAGAAATGGCATACTGTAAACCTTAATTTATCTGACATTATGGCAGCCTCATGCTACTTGATTTCACTGTAATGAATAAAGGTACTACACCTCCAGGGTCATCAAGTCATTATGTCGGATGTAGAAGAGAGTGTGTGTTATTCCACTCCATTTCTATTTTCTGCTCAGCTAGTACGTTAAAGATGTAAGAGCCAAAAGTACTCTGTAGAACAAACAAGCACTATAGAGTGGCTTTTCTTTTATATAGAGCTAAACCCCAACTTTTTAAACAGTTTATACTCTTTTTTTTGTTGTTGTTCTAATAATAAATTCCAGTTCTCTAAAGAAAATAATAATTGCTATGCATGTCTAAAAGAATGTACTGGTCAAAATATTTTGCTTCATGTTTGCTCAAGTTTTGTATTACATATTTTACTTTAGGTAATTTTTTTAAAATATTTTTTGCAGGTGTCATAGTCTAACCCCGTCCAGCAAGCAAATATCACACAGCTGCCTCACTCACTCCTTTGCCAGTGAGATGGGGAGAGAATCAGAAGGGTAAAAGCTGGAAATCCTATGGATTGAGATAAAGATAGTTTAATAAGGAAAGCAAAACCTCACATGAAAAAAAATTAATTCTTGCTTCCCAAGGGCAGGCACGTGTTGAGCCATCTCCAGGAGAGCAGGGCCCCATCACAGGTAACACTGACTTAGGAAGACAAACACCATCAATCCAAACATTTCCCCTTCCTCCTTCTTCTCTCACTTTAAATACTGACCATGATGTCATATAATATGGAATATCTTTTTGGTCAGTTTGGGTCATCTGCCCCAGCTCTGTCTCCTCCCCAGCCTCCCACATATTCCCAGCCTCCCTGACAGTGTGGCAGTAGGAAAAGGAAAAAAGACCTTGCCTCTATGTAAGTCTTACTCAGCAATAAAAAAACCCCTCTATATTATCAACCCCACGCTCAGCACAAATCCAAAGCATAATCCCATACCAGCTACTTATGAGGAAAGTAGGAAGTGAGGAAACTTAACTCTACCCCAGACAAAACCAGAATAAATAGTTTGACCTTATTCTTCTGCATTTTAAAATGTTTGGTGGTGTAATGGCATAAACAAAGTTTGTATTACTAAAGGAAGATAAGAGCAGTGACATTTGCTTTTGAAGCAAATAAAAAGGAGTTAATTTTTTTTTTCTATATCTGTACACATTTTTTCTGTTGTTCCGTTGTTGTTCAGTTGGAGAGAGAACTGACGAAAATTTCAGGTTTGAGAAAGAGATGTGAAAAAACAAGGTTGCCAAAACGTGTACAATAATACATTTAACAAGAACCTTGTGGAGTTAGGAAGTTACATGTTTGTATAGCAATTATCATGTTAAATTATGAATACACAGGTTATGCAAAGAAAAAGATTACATCTCTATTATATAGAAATGTTTACATTAAAGCAACTTCCAGTTTCTCACTGTTTGTGATAAATTTTCATTGCAAGCCAAATGATCAGCCTACATATATTTTTCTCAATAGCTCTCAGCAAGAGGTCAGATCTCTTTTGTTGTATACAGCTGAGCTCCTCCTTCTCTAGCACAAATATATGGAGTTTGCATCAGGGAGAATAATATTTCTCTGATGCTGTAGGTCTGAATAGTTGTCTGAACAGTGTGTTTTAATATTATGTATATTAGAAACAAATATGCTAGAGGATAAACTATTATTTTATTTACATTAAGCTAAAGTGAAGCAGCAGATGATAGAAGATATGTTTTTCTAAGCCTGTTTTTCAATTCACAGTGGATTTTCATGTTCTCCTTAATCTGACATGCATTCTTGTGGGTAGATTTAAGGTCATTTGCATGTTAATTAACTGGCTATGGGTGTTGCAAAAGATTTACACATCTGCATTCTTAGCTAAGGCAGCAAATAACTGCTGGCTATTTGGAAATGCATTGCAAAAAAGTGGTGGAACCATTGCTTGAAAAAATCTGGCACTTTGAGCAAAGTCCAATGATACAAGCAAAAATAAACTCATAAAAATATTAGAAGCTCATAGCTAAACACTGGTTATCTAACACTGATTAGGTCTTAGAATCTAGCAGAACAGGAACCTTACAGCCTTAGTGGCCTACTCTTCTGTATGTCCACATACAGAGTCCTTAATAGGACCTAAGAGCTCCAATCTGGCCTCACGCTCCAAAGCAAGGGCAAAATCATTATTGATCTTATTGATTTTTTTTTTCTTTTAAGTTAACATCTCCACCATTAATACTACAGCTCGCTTAGAGCTGTCTAGGGTACCAGCTCTTTGGAAAAGAAGCTATAGCCTGAAATGGGCACTTCCACTTAATAAGGCATGGAGAATGAAGCTTTTCAGAACAGGATTATAACAATGATGCAGCGAATAATGTATAAAGCTGCTCATTTGCCAGACAAGTTGTGTTGACTTAAGAACCTATGCTATCTGTTGTTTTGCAAGGTAACTCAAAGTAACAGGATGCCACTATTTAAGACTCATACTTTCCACAGTTTAGAATTAAGCTTTGTTACCAACAGCTAGTGAAATTAGTTCTAAATTTCAAGACATTATTCTCATAGAGGATATTTTTCTTCTCTTTTTCTAGAATTACACAGTTTTGATAGAGCTCAGAGAAAGGAAAAGTCTTAGAAACAAAAATTCTTGTGTTCTTATAAATTTCCAAAGGTCTTCTGCTCATTAAGAAGTGTTCTTTGGAACACCCCATTCTCTCTGCAGTTAAGTGTGCCAACTTCTAGCACTGGAAGCACATACTAGTGCAGTCCCAGCAGGTGGATTTTAATGAAAAAATATGTGTTAGAACAGTATGCAAACACATTTTTATTCTAGTTCTTTTTCCTTTGACATTAAGTTTTACTGAGAAACTAGGTCTTGGTCTCCTAAAAGAGTTCATTTGATATTAGCAGAAAATACTTCAGAAAAAATATTTTCTTTGAATATTTGAGCCTGTGTCCATGATTAATGAAAGAAAGCTGGATTCTAGTGATATTTTTTGAGTGTACATATTGGAATTCATTGCATGCATTTCTCCTTTTCTTATTTTTATTGTTTTGCACAATATGTTGTTTAAGGTTTTTTTACACTATTTTTAGATACTTCCTTCAGCAATTTTTTTTTCTTTCTCTCCTCCTTACAGAAGATTTTTTAAGTCTTGAGATTTTTAATATTTTTATAACAATGAAGACATTTTGTAGTGACTAAAGAAATGCAAAGGAAAAGTAAAATGAAGCACCAAGTATAAAATAGGAACATGCATTTACTGCATGATTATGTGACAGGATGCAAAAAATGGTGTGATGTTGTTACACATATATTGATAATGATGGTGCATTATGCCAATCTGTCTGACAGCCTCAGTATGGTCAAGCTGAAATTTATCACTGCTCACAAGGGCAAATGGTCAATCACAGCAAACAGGTGTCAAAAGAGGAGGCAACACTGGGCAACACCAAGATAAGGTGGTCTCTATGTGGCATGCCAAGACAAAGGCAGGCATGGTTTCCTTGGAGTGCTGTGAGGATACAAGAAATAATGCCATGGGATAAAACTATGAGTGTGTTTAGGACTGATGAACAGTACTGCTGCAGCAAAATTGGAAGAAGGCCAATAAAAACTAGATTAAAATATACGATGGGTATAGGTACACACCATAAGATGCTGTAGATGATGTGGCTTCCAATCTTCCACTAGGTTAATTCCATACGCTCTTGCTTACCTCAGTTTTTTGTGCAAATGGTCCTTCCAATTTCTGTATTTTTGCATTTTAAGAACTTCTCCACTGTAGAGTTTGGACAACATTTTTTATTAAAAGCATTAAGAATATATTTATATTTTATTAGCCATAACATAATTTCAGTGACACTTCCAGTCAGTAATTACCTGTGACCCTTCAAGAACTGTTCTTTCATCTTTGATATCACCAAAGTGCTTTAGGTTATTTATCAGCACATGACCTCTGCAGCACAGGTTCTTAAGCTATATCAGAACCCAAGTATTGCCAGATCCATGGCATTGTAAACTTGTTATGCTGTGGCTTACAATAGAAGTAATTTAAAGCAGGTGATATAACCTGAGCTATTGCAATGGTCATCATGATATTAACTCTTTATTGGAGTTAGTTTAACAGTCAAAACCAAATCCTAGTTCCTGATTTCACTTTTGGTGTTCAAAACCTTAGAAGATAATATTGAAGGTGGGTTTTTTTTGTTTTTTTGGTTTTTTTAATAGATGTCTTACAATATCTATTTCTGCTATAAGAGAATAATTTTATAGAGAAAGTCTTTGCCACCTTCCACATAATGTTGAGAATACTAAAGAAAAATTCATGGAGCCTGAAGAAGCCAGGTTCAACTTTGTATTCACATTTTCCACTGTCAGAAGATATTCTACACAAGGAGATTTTGTTTTAATATTTAATGTATTTACTGTGATTTTGATTTAGCAATAAAGCAGTTCACTGAAATAAAAAAAAGAAACCAAGCACAACACAGTCATTTCAATACATGATTGGATCACAATACAAACTTGATTCTCATTACTGGTCTCTATTTTTTTGTGGTCATGACTTTGGATGTTGCAGACACTGGGAAAGAATACGTGGTCTGAAGCCAGCTCAAACCTTCTGTCCTCTTCAAAATTTGTTCTGCTGGTTGTACAGTTTCATACTCTGTTGGACTGAGCCAGTTCCCCTATGCTGGTCTGGCTCACTCAGGAAACTTTCATACTCTGATTAAGCCAGGGAAGGCTATGTACATAGTCACCTGACCCCAGCCAACTCATTCAGCCCTTTATCTAAAGCAGAGATGACCCTCTGCTCCCCTGGTGCTCTGGTCAATGCTAAGCATATGAGTAATAAGGTTTTCATGTATTATCCTGAGAAGTTACACCAGCTTCTTAAAACTCCACACAGACTAACAACAATTTTATAGATCAGTATATGTGGGTTTTTTCCCTTTTTGTCCATAATAAGACTTTGGTGTAACAGATTACTGTATACTTTTTCATTTGACATATAGGTCATTATTGTGTTAATGGATAGTACAGTACATTTAGTGTAATAGTAATTATAAAAATTAAAATTCTATAGGTTTTTTTTAATACTAAAAATTAAATGAAGCAAAGCAATCTGAATACTAAATTTTCTCACAGCCTTTCCTTCTAAAACATATGTCTTAGGAAGTGATACCTGTTTATTTGCTAAATGAAATCTTATCTGAAACAAATCCAGAGTAGTTCTGAAAACAATTTTTGTCATCTAGTGAAGTAGTGCATTATTAACCGCTGATCAGATAAAATATATATTAATCTTGATTATTTTGCATTGACACAAGGATCTGAGCCCCATTTTAAGAAGTTTTCTCTGCACATTCATAGTACAAATTTCTTTAATGTACATACCAATGACAGAAATATGTTAGTTAGAAAGGTAGCAGAAGTGAATTAGAAAAATAAAGCTTAAAGCCATTTGACTTCAAAGGATACTCTAAGAGTGTATTTTCTAACTCACAAACTTTAGCATATGTAGACAAATGATATCAATATAATATAATATATATAATAGATATATAATATTATATGTTATAATAATATATTATATAACATACACAATAGACATGATACATATTGCAATATAATATAATATAATATAATATAATACAATATAATGCAATATAATACAATATAATACAATATAATACAATATAATATATATCTATAATCAATATAAAACAATTGTAAAACTGTTAAGAGCAGGTAATTATGTTTATATGATAGGAATAAGGATCCAGTTTTCTCCAAGGATCAGTATTAATATTTCTAAATTGTGTTAGGTGAAAGTAAAAGAAATTCCCCGCACAAAATGTATTCAGGCTTTATTTCTGTTTATAAATAAGTTTACCTAAGATGAACAATGACATTGGTGGAAATAATTTGGTAGTGTTTTGTATACCAGCATGGTAGAGTACTGTGTGCAGCTTTCTTCATCACAGCTCTCCTGAGACTAAAGCTAAGATATTTTGTACTACCTCCTGTTATATGATTTATTAGCTATGTTTTGCTTGATTGGAAGAAAAGGGATATAATGTATGTTCCTGAAGTCAACCTATAGCATGATGCCATATGAAGGGAGTGTAGTCAGCAAGAATCCTGAACTTCTAACCCATCCCTTTGCTTTCTTCCATCATCTTAACTATATCCAATAATTCAATCTGTCAGAAACTGCAGAACAGCATATATCTGTGTCTCGTGTGACTAGCAAGTTAAGTTGCCATCTTTCTCTGTAATAATTTATTAATTAGTTGGAAAAACAAGTAGATGAAAATAAATGTACTCAGGTTTCCTGCAGCCAAAAGCAGATGGTAATTTAACTCTGCTTGCCTCATTTTAGTATCATTTTTTAGAAAAGTGAAGAGAAAAATAAGGGAAAATCTTCATATTCTGTGTAGCTATTCTACAGCAATCAACAAAGACTTTACTAGCCTCTGAAGCAAGAGTGTCAGGATTTCTGGGAGAGTATCTGCCATGACAGGTTTGACAATTACTGCCTGCTACCTTGGACTTGATGATTTATTTATACATTGACAAGTTTCAGTTTTTGAAACCTCAAATTAATATAGGAAAGGAAGATAAAAGGACACTTCTAATAAGTTTAATGTCAACATACAGAAATATTTGAGATCCTAAAAAAGCACCAAGGACTTTTCAGATACTTTTAAGAGTTAGGTAAATGAAGATTTTATCAGTTTTTCATTGCAACAGTATATGGTATGAATCAGAAAACTTTAAAATTTTTTACTCTATTAATCTGATCCAAGTCAACAAAGTTAACAGAAGTAAAGTTTTGCTGCCAATTTCAATATGTTTTGGAATACATTTGATGCCTCTTTCAAATTATGATGTTATTTAAGAAGCAGCTCTATCAGTCCACAGAATGCTCACATTGTTTTCATAAAATCAAATTTAATTTGACCAGTCTTGTGTAGAGATAACAATTTTCTATTCAGAATCTGCTTAAGAAGACTAACTACTGACAATACAAGTGTCATGTTTTAAAGAATGCATAACTTCTTCAAAAGCCAGCAGAAATATGTAATCAGAAAAAAATTATCTTTTTATTATTCTTGAAAAATCAAATGTTGTGACTGCATGTAATCTTGAACAAAAGACATTGATTGCTATGGCTTATATGATGGAAAAAGAGTTGGTATAAAAGAAAGGGTTAAAGTAGTTGATATTCAGGAACAAAGACCTTGTCAATGCTAATGGGTTGCTATGACATTTACTTTAGTGCAGAAATAAGACAAAGAAGTATTTGCTTTTCTCAGTAGCCCAGCTACCAAGTAGTACACGAAGTGAGAACATCTGTGATGCTGAAAGTGATATGCTTTCCTGATTTATTCTACTTTCTTCACACTGAATAGTTGGTTCTGGATCAATAAGCCTTCATGCATACATGTCACTGTGAGCAAGGGTAAGAAAATAACCCCTTACACTGAAATAAATATCAGTGTGCTATTAATGACTGCTCCAATGAAATGATAATTGTTCTCACACCATCATGTGTTTGCTTCCACGATAAAATAGATTTCACAAGCTGTAACCTCCTAATTTTACTGATTTGGAGGTCTTGGAAAATGAAAATGACAAAAAAATCAAGAAACAATTAAGTGTTAGGAGGAATGGGATATATGTTTTTGAATCAGAAGAATGAGAGAATAGTACACGGAGAGAGAAAGTTTTGTGTGCGTTGGGACCCAAACCCCCTCTCAAAGGTTGAATTACAGATACAGTCCTTCTTATACCTATCAGCTTTTGCTGTCATGAGGATGTTAATTTTCATTGGCTAAAATATGTTCCAGAATGTAGAAGGCAAAGTTGGAAATCTGATACTGGCATTTGATCTTGCAGCTTTTCATTTTCTACTTTTAATGAAGCAAAGTACAGGAAAGAAATCAAACCACACATCTGAAAACAAGCAGACATTTGCTCCACCCTCCTGAAGTTAGGTAGGAGTAGTTTCTTTCCTATTCCATGGATCTGGACTGCAGAATAAGAAATTCGAATTAAAAATGATAGTAATAATACAAAAGTTCTGCTTGAACAACTTCTAGCCTAGATGTGTTTGTAGACATTTGGAGAAAATATATGAGGTATATATTCCATCAAGAAACCAAAGAGACAGAAAAATACATAGAAATTATAAAAAAATCTGTGGAAAATAATCTTGTGATACATGTAGAAGCTGAATTTAATAAGCAAATAAACTTTCAGGATATCCAGAAAGAAATAAAAAAAATATATGACTGAGAAATATCTTTACATAGCGGTGAATTTATTAAAATTTACATTTATTGATGGAAAAGGGTATTTTTTAGTCTGACCAGGTTATTTTATATATTCCACTTGTGGAAGGTTTAATATTTATTATTAAATTTGCTTATATGAAGATGGTTGGTAATGCATGGGATTTCTGATTTATCAGGGTAATTAAAAATATACTGCATAAACTAATACAAATACAAGTTAAATTTAACAAAAATAAAGCAATATCAATAGACAGTTGGATCACAGCACCAACGTGTAGCCCATTATTGGTATCTATAATATTTGTACTGTCAGGATGCTGGGAGTCCCCAGCTGCTGGAAAGGAAAATGTGGGTCAAAGCCATCTCAAACTTACTGCTGTCTTTTAAATTCTTTTGACACTTGTCTTGTTTTATAATCTATGTTTAGCTGAGCCACATATTCAGTACCCCCATGTCGATCTAGCTAGCTCAGGGAAACAGCCAAACTTTTAGTGAACTTGGGAGAAACATTTATAGAGCCAGCAGATCTGCTTAACTGTTGATAGGTGCTCATCTAAAATAAAAGCCACCCTTTGGTCCCCTTTGTGATGAGATAAAGTCAACTTCTTTGCAATATCTGTGGCCAGTCCCACCCTGCATAACTTTCTGGTCTTCATGGACACATCACCCTTGCTTATCTCCTCTGAGTCTTTTTTCATTTTAGGGGTTTATTTTTCAGTCACGAAACAGTATGCCACAAACCTCTAAAAGAGAAGGAATATGCTGTGTCAATGACATCTAGAATCTGATAAATAGTTGAGATCCAATGTAATAGTCGTTGTGAAAATGGCAAAGAATAATTTGCAAAATATTTCTTCCAGATTTTCTGATCTAAATTTGGAATACTATTAAGTCTTAATATCTGTTTAGGAATTTAATAACCCTGGAATTTTCAGGTGGAAGTGAATGAACCTTCTTTAATGAGCAGAGTAGAAATATCTTAAAGGGAATGCTCTGCATTATAAGTAGTTGATAGCTATGTAGCGCTTCTCATAGCTTAGTTACCATAGTCAGTAGATTACTGCATGATTTCAAACAAAAATTCCAGGAGTTCCATTTAAACACGAGATTGCATGTTCAGACATAGTGATTGTGAGATGCTTGCAATTTAATATTCATAGAAGGCAGTGGAAAGTCCAACGGTTAGTAAGGGTCTCATGTCAGCTGGTTAAGATATTCACTTGGGATGAGAAAGGTCTAGGTTGCTTCAAGAGTTACTTATACATGTACAGTTCTATCTCATGTAAAATGTATAGTGTTTGGAATACAGAACAGAATAAAGGTCTCTTTTCTCAAGTGAGATTTTGAACCAGTAGGTTACTGAGTTGTCATTATGCTTGGTCTCTCTCTGATCCTATAAATTTTAATTATTTTCTGCACAGTGAAACAGCTTCAAAAAGAAGAGGAAGAAATATCTTAACCCCAGTATAGCCTACAGCTCAGATATCAAGTTGAGAGGCTTGGATGTGATGTTGAACCTTCTCCTTACTGATTATTATATCTCTGACAGTATGTGTAAAGGGGAATATATTTTGGGTAAGCACACGTGACTTTTTCACTCAGTTGTGCTCCAGAAAGGCAAGAGATGATTTTTGAGCTGTTTGAACATCACAGTATGTCAAACAATTGTGGTAAGTATTTGGAAAAATTACCAAGTGTTCCATTCTCATTGTACTTATGTATTTCATGAGTTCTGAAATTTTCTAAAGATCAGGATATCTGTGTATACACAAAAAATAGAATGCGAAAATGCACAGGAAAATAATTGTCAAAACTTGAAGCATATATTGAGTTTCACATTATGACTAACAGGCTGAATGATATCTACAGTTCACATGAATCCCTTGTACAGCTCAGGTGAAAATCTTAACTTTCTGAGTGATTAGCTTAGAGTTGAACTTTCTTTGTTGTTTTTTTTTTTTTTTTTTTTTTAAGGCCAAAAATTGGCTTAGCTTCTTTTCAAACAATAGTTTTTGATTTTTTTTTTAATAGCCTTACTGCTAACCCATAGAAGATGCATACTAATCTGAGCCCTAAAATTTTTCATGCTATCACCTTCAGATATAGTGAAAGTGAGTGAAGTGCATAAAACTTTATTCATGCTATTTTACCAAATTTATTCTAATTTATATAGACATGTGTGTATTTTTCCTTATGAACTAGACATTGTATGATCATATCCACTGTCATAAAAAATATATCATTGAAAATATAAAAACTACCTTTTAAAATAACAGGGTATTTTGCAAATTCAAACTGACTGGAAATAAGATATTAGTTATTAGTTGAACTGTTGAGAAGAAATGCTCAGAATTTAAAGTCATGAACTTCCATAGAATTACCTGGGCACAGGAATCTTCTAACTTTATAGCTAAAATTGTAATCTCCATATTCTAAAGTCTAATGAAGTTAAAACTCAATTCAGCAATTTTCTTGCCTCATGTATTATCCTTATATTTGTCTTATGACTGTGTATTTTTAATTTGTCTCCTTACCAGGGCATCTGTTTAATTGCGGAGGCAAAGATGGAAATAAAGTCAGAACCCACTGAAGAGAAAGAGCGTAAGTATGCGTGCTTTAGGATTCCTTGACTGCTTATGTCCAAGCTTACATGAAGCCACTTCTTGTTGTCATTCATTAGGTCGAGGAGCAGAGAAAATTTAATTTCTCAGCCTGAAGCTCTCAGTCCGGCTTTACTGATAACAGCAGCGCAGTGGACCCAATGGAACATTGGATAAATGAATAGCTTTTGCATAATACCAGTCTGTTGCAAAAATTTGCACCGAAAAAATAAGGCCACTTTTGCAGGTGAGAATGAAACTCAAAAATTGACCAGAGGACCTGTTATACACTACCAATCATAGAATAACTGAGGTTGGAAGCAACCTCAACGTGTAAACCAGTCTCCTGCTCAATACAGTGTCCACTACAGGTTCAGATCAGGTTGCTCAGAGTTTTGCCCAGATGCATTTTGAAAATCCTCAAGGACAGAGGTGGCACAACCTCTCTCGAGAACCTTCTCTACTGCTAGAAAAATTGGTTTTTACTTATATCTAGCTTTATATTGGATCCAAACATACAATCATTGGACATTTCAGCAAACAGTCAAACAAATAAAAGTGCAAAAGATAATTTTATCTGTATTAAAATTACAGGATAGGGTCATAGAATAATTGAGATTGGGGGACACCTCAAAATGGAGTCAGTCATGCAATCAGACCAATGCCTTTACTTGGGCCATTTTCTCATTTGGCAGGCATTTGGTTTCAGTAAATATCAAAGAATTTTAAAGAAAACACACAGTGCCTTCTGAATGCTATGTCTTGTGTATTTTATTCTGGGAAATTATCTACATGATATCATACCCTTTATGTTAAGCTGCTTGATTAAGTTGAAAAGGCAAAATGCGTTATTCAGTTAATCATTATTTTTCATCTCTTCATGTGGACATCTGCTTGCAGCGGAAAACCCTAATATCATTTAGTTATTGTTTTTCACTTATTCTTCTATGATTCTATTTGTTAAATGGAAGTGACAAGTATTAGAATGGTGACATAGTAGAGAATGAGTGGAACAGATTTGCAGAAGCAGTAGCAGTTTAATTGTCACTTCTTTGTGCTTGTTGTTTAATACAATTACTGAGGAGATAAAACTGTAGTAGCTGAGATGATCTTCTGTAGCAGAAATTCGAATTTGAAATTTGAAAAAGTTCTTGACTTGAAAAATTCCTTGATACCCACTTTAATATATCTTGCATGTGGTATATCTTCAATTAATTTTCTCTTCCTCCAAAAGAAACAATCTATAACTCTGCACCCCACTTTGTCCTTGGGATTTTAAAGACTGGAAATGTTGAGGTCTTTTTAAATATTTATGGCCTTTATGGAAGGGCAGAATATTGCTAATGTGCCAGCCAGCAAGTTCACATCTATTTTCAACAGAAAGGATGCATAACTCCCCTGCTGATTTTGCCTAAAGCCTTTTTTCATTCTTTTGACGTTTTACCTGTGTAAGCTGATAATTAAAAAAGAAGATAGCAACTTTTTTAAATTACCAAAAGCCCTAAAATAATTAGATAAATAAAAAATAGACTGTTTTCTGTTTCTTTTCTGGCTTAATACATATGATTTCAGATATTCTATGATTTTGTAATTATTCCTGTGAGGTGCAGTGTACAGGCTGTTTATATGAGATGAATGGAAGCATGAAAGGTAAATGCTCCATTACACTCGTAGTGTATTGCTTCTTAATTTATATCTTGCTTTGGGCAATTCAGGGGATTATTTTGGCAATTTCTGTATGGCTGTTTCAAATTCTGTAGATTTATCTCCCAAGGCTGCTTTTATTTTTGATTTGAAAAGCATTTGGTAGACAGAAATTTCACCATGCGTTAATCAGATAAATTTCCTACTTATCTTATTTTGCTTATGGCAACATAGTGGTTTAAGGGGGGAGAAAAGCATAATGACCATGACTTTCTTTAATGGGACAGGAAAATGTAGAGCTTGAAGACAATGAATAAAATTACATTTTTATGAGCAATCATATAAATATATTGTTAAATTTTTTCTCTTAAGCAACATACTCAAAATGAGAATAAAAGTTACTAAAATGAGGCTGAACAGATCTCTATATTTCCCAGAGTATTCCTTCTGCCTAATCTAAACCCAGTACCATTGGAAACCATTAGTTAAATGAACCTTAATTGCAATAGGCAAATACTTTTGTATAAAGCTGTTTTCTCAGCATGAGTCACTCTTAGATGTGAAAACACACTTTGACAAGGAATAACAGCCTGACAAAGAAAAGTGAGCCATTCTTAAGATTCACTTTCTCCATTTGAAGCAGAATATGTCAGATATCTCTAGAATTCATATATGTAATTTTTGTCTTTCTCAAGGCATTGAAAGATCTGGTTGAGATAGGAAGGACCACCACTCCATGGCAGGCATAACAATACAATAGCTGCTTGTGTTGATTTTGGGTGGGATAGAGTAAAATTTCTTCAGAGCAGTCTGTATGGGTTTTTTTCGTATTTGTGATGAAAACAATGTTAATAACAGACCAATGTTTTACTTTTTGCCAAGCAGTGCTCAAACAACATTAAGGATATTTCTCCTTCTCACACTACCCTGTCAGTGAGAAGGCTGGAGATAAGCAGGAAGCTGGGAGGGGACACCAACAGGACAGCTGACCTCAAGAGACCGAAGGAATATTCCATACTATATGTCATCATGTTCAGTGAAAAAAGCTAAAGGAAGGAGGGAAAAAGGAGGGACATTTGGAGACGCAGACTTTATCTTCCCAAGTCACTACTTCGTGTGAGGAAACCTTTTTTCTCCTGGAGATGGCTAAGTGTCTGTCCACCAACGAGAATCAGTAAATTAATTCCTTGCTTTCCTTTACTTTTGCTTTACCTTTTAAACTGTCTTTATCTCAACAAATAAGTTTTCTCACTTTACCCCTTACAATTCTCTTCCCCACACCAATGGAGGTTTGTCAGCAAGAGGCTGTGTGTAGTTCAATAAGTGGTGTCTGGGGTTAAATCATGACTTCCCTATGTGAAAACATGAAGATGAAAGAAAATGTTAGAAAGCCACCATTGCATTATGAAGACAAGTGTTTCAGTTTGGCTACCATGCAAGCACAGTTCTCTTTTCAAATAGTTCACATAAGCAAAGATAACCGACACAGATCGTCAAGTTACAAACATGGTGCTTTGATGCTGATCGATTTCAGCTGACTTAAGATCTCCTAATAAAATGACAAAGTTAGGAGCTCAACTAATTAATTTCTGAACTAATTTCTGAAAAAAACCTGTCATATTCCATCAACCACTGAGTAAGACAATGACAAGTGTCTAAACTACATAGTTATTTTTATTATCAAATGTCAGATGGGATGGAAACTGGTCGTTTTTTAAACTCCTCAGCATTAATGAAGCTGAAATAGATGTATTTTTTTTTTTAAAGTACAATTTTAAAACTGAGATTTTTTTTTAAGTTGTTTTAGCAGTGATTCACTGTATTTCTACATATGTAGCTCAGAAGGTATAAACAGTTTCATATTTCAAAAAAACAACTTTAATGTTTATCTGGTTTGTCTTCATGTTTCCCAAGTGTCTGTCCCAATGTGGAGCAAAGGAAAATTTTATGGTTTCACAAAAAAAAAACCAAAACAAAACTAAAACAAAACCACTTAAAAGATGAACACTGGATTCAGAATTGAGAATTTGAGGCTTAAAATTCAAGGAACCCTCTGTGCTGAAACTTTTAAAGCAAATTTGGACAAATTCTAAAATATTTAGTATTGAATACTACTTTGAACCTAGATTCACAGATCATTTAAATGACATATTTTTACTATTCTCTCACTCTGTCTCCTGTGACATCTTAGCTGTTGCATGCAGATATGTGTGTATTGTCCTCCCACCTGAGAAAGCAAAATACGCAACATATTTCATTGTCCTGTAGGGTAAAGCTGCTTGCTATATGTGGCTCTTAAGCTACATGTAGTTGATAAAGATCTTAGTGTATTCCCATGCTGGAAAAACCTCCTGTGCCTGGACCTGGGACTGTAATTGATCTCTTGACTGTACGTGACAAAGATTAGGAGGCAAGACTGACAGACTGGAAATGCCAGCATCCACAGGAGTCTCTGAATTGAGGTGACTGCCTAGCCCACTTCTTAAAGGAAACAAAGGTTGGAGAGAAACTTTCACATTTGTTTAAGAGGAAGTTTTTTGAGAGTTTGTCCACACTGCAACTATATAAAGCATGGGAAATATATTTAGTGACTTTCAAGGTTATAGGATCTGGTTTGGAAACTCAGAAAAATTCACATAGATAAAAAAGCTACTGACATTTTTTAATAACTGTTAAAAACACCACGGAGATAACAACATTTATATTATTTACATTCTTGTAGGAAACATTTAAAGCCAGAAAGTAACCATTTCAATTTTTATGTACATATCTGGATAGAATGTGTAACGTGTAATACGTCCATGTCTGGATTCTCTGCCTGATGGAGGCAGACATGAACCGAGTTTTTTCAGAATTATAGAAAGGTTTATGTTTATGTAAATATAAAGATATCTTGAAGCAGGAGCTGTAAACATAAATAAAAGCAAGGGCATTTTGAACAATTATTTGCTAGCAACATTTTTTTTAATAATCCTGGAAAATTTTATTAATTTCTTTCAAATCTGTTAACTACTTTCGCTATAACTCACACTGATATTAGAGGAAACATAATGGATAGTCTTCTTTTAAGCAGAAGATTACTGACCAGAATTCTCATATAGAGAGGTTTTGAAAAATATTTACAACTTATTTAGTATCAAACCACAGTCAAACTAACTTAGGCACTCTGTCCTTTTCTTTCATTCTTTCAGACTTTCTTACTGTTTCAAATCTATCAGAATACATATAAAAACTATAACTTTTATAGTGGAAATCTAGAGAAATAGTTTCTAAAGTGCTCAGCACTTACAATGTTGCAAGTAAGGACTGATTCAAATACCGTGCCAAATCAGAAAAAAAGGTTCAATGAGTACAAGTTTCTAACATTATAGATGAATGCTTCAGCTACCATGCATTTTGATGTAAATCTTTCCAGCACTAGATGTAAGGCTATATATAACAGAGAGAAAATTCATTTTTAAAGGCAAAACCCAAGAGAACTAGATGCTATGATGTTTGAAAATGAATGTTGTTTGCATCACTGTGCCTTCATGTTATATTACCTTGAGATAATTGAGACACCTTGGACATGACAGCAGCAAAGACACAGAAGTTATGTACATCTGCATGTGTAGATATAGCCTGGTAATTCAAACTAAAAATGAGGTCAAATTTTATCCCAAAACAAAAGAAATGGGATATCATTAGGTATGGTCTTGTGCTGTACATAGTTGGACATTTGAACTGTACAGCATCATTGGAAAGAAACATATGTACAGATAAATGTATGTATATATCTATCAAACATATGTTTCTTTAGATAAATCTTTATACGGTTTTGGTACATCTTTGTTAATATTATGCATTTGAACTAGCTTCAAAGACTTAGATTTAATTTTTCTAATTTTTTAAAATTTTTTTGCTACAAGAAAATAAAACAATGTGATGCCATTTTAAACAGCAGTGCTCTGCATTTTCCTAAAACATTTGAGTATAAAGTTACAATACACTCACTCCACTCAGGATAAAACATTGCTACTGAAACTGGAAATGCCTGTGTCTATTTCTAGGCACGGAAGGCTTCTCATTCATTTTTCTTCCAAGGAAGAAATAAGGAGGAGGACATTAACTCAGCTGTCAAGAAAATGTAAGTTGAAGATGGGATTATTCTTTGATTTAAGTTTTGTATTACTCAAGTACTTCAGGAGCATTTTTAATTTAAACTTTAATATATCAGCTATTATTTTTCTTTCACTTTTTTTCTTAAGGCAGAGTAGTTAGATATCAGTCTTAGGTTTTGGCTTAGAAGCTGCCTGATTTGCTAAGTATGGCATAAAAGTAACACTCAGCTTTGCTCCTCATTTATAATTTAACCCTGAAAGGGCTATTTTGTGTTTGAATATAGTTCTAATACTTCTATAAAAGTTATAGTAGGATATAACATTCAGAAAAAAAAAAATTAAGCAATAGTGTTGGAAATTTCTAATGTAAGATCATGAGAAAATTAATTTCATGAAATCCAGTTTTGAATTGTGTTTTTAGCGACTGACACATGCCAGTGTCAACTGAAATTGTACTGATGGCTCCTGTATTTGATTCATGATTTGGAAGGAGGAGGACAGTCTTCCATTTAGTTTCCAGAACTGCTGTGTATATACAGCAACACTGAACACCTTGAAAACGTGTTTTATTGGAGAAATCTGGGCCCTTGGAGGACCACACAACAGAAAGCAGAAAGATATAGAGACCTCAGGACTGGATGTGATACCAGGTTGGGTGCCATGAGAGCAAAGTAAAGTGGGGGAATCCCCTCCCTCCAGTTGGCCACACTTCTTTTTATGTAGTTCAAGATACTGAGCTGCAAACAGATTTTGCTGGCTCATTCTCTAATTTTTCACCCATTAGTACCACAGGTAAAGAATTTGAAGAATTTGCAGCCCATTTGTAGTTTCCAATGTTCAAAGAGTAACACAAAATTTCCAATCAAATTGATGCGTACTCCTAACTACTTCACTGATTGTGATCTCACCTAGTAGGAAAAAAAAAAAAAAAAAAAAAGTTTTCTTAGCATTTCCATCTGGCTAGAAGATTTTGGCATATGATGAGCCTAGCCTTGGCCTTTGTTACTCACATTTTCATCAATCTCTTGGCCAGATTACAGAAATGTGATATACCTGGGCAAGAAGCCTGGAGTGTTTAGGAAACTCCAACCAAATACAGAAGTACGGACCACCAAAAACACATCAAAGCTGTGTTGTATTTTCTATAGTAGCTCCCATAAAATTATGTTCATGACACATGATGGCTTCATTCCAAGGGGTCTGAAAGACCTCCAGAATTTCCAAGATAAAGATTGACAGTTTGGCTCTTCTTGCACAATAGAAAACATCTTTTAAAAGGTAGATTTTTCCTAGGAACTTCTAATCTATAGAACTTTATAGAAGTCTATAGAATATTTGGTTCAGACCTCTTCCTAGGTCTAGCTTTCAGCTTGATCACATGTTCAGATCACATGATTATAACTGACTATTTGTTGAGCACCCCTATCACATTTTGAGATATTTTATGGATAACTAATAGCATTTTAACCCAGGGCAATGTTTAACTGTTTGTAGTGGTAGAAAAATTTTCTATAAAAATATTGAAATTCCCCTGTCTGTTTTTTTCAGCCATTATATTAGAATGTCTTCTGTATATTAGAATGTCTTCTGTATATTAGAAGTCTTTTGTGTTACCTCTTTTTCCTCTTCTCTGGTCTTTTCTCTAGTCTCTTCCCTTCCATCCCCTTTCCTTACCTCACTTTCAACCATTTCCAGAAGATCATATACTTCTCATAACTCTTTTCCTTTGCTTGTTCACAATTGATTTACATCTTTCTGAAGTCTAAAACCAAACAGTGCAGCCTTTTTCTCCGTGGTCCCTTCTGTAATTTTTTCCCCCAGAGGATTGAGCTGTCATTTTGCAGGGGTCCAGTTTTGATACATTCCATCTGTGGAACCTTGACTCAGGCTGCTGAGACAGAGCCATGATACCATCTCTATAGTGATAAGAAAAGCCAAAACTACAGAGGATTGCTGATCTGTGATCATTATTAGATTAAGAATTCAACAGAGAAAACACTGACAGGAAAAGAAAAAATCTTTAAAAAAGCAATGCAGAGAGGGTAATTGGAAGGTGACTAGTCCAGGATAGTCAGGATCTGCTATGCTGGGTTCAGGCTCTCAGGGCTGTCATTGCTGGTGGAGCTGGACGAAGGTGACAGCCCTTGATGATGGCTCCCAGGAGCCGTGACCCTGAGCCTTCCCTCCTCACCAGTCTGGCTAGTGAAGGCTCTCCAAGTGCAGTACCATCACACTTCATAGTTTGCTAATCGTATCTGATTTTTATGTGCATTACCTACCACATAGTTGATTTGGACTTATGAGTTACACATATTCTGGGTGAAACCTCTTTGTGCCCAGCTAATGATGCCTGAACAAAGCAGTCTTAAATTACTTTAACAGCAGTGCCCACAAATAGAGATCTTGCAGGTCTTCACTGGGGGTGGATAATTGCAAAACATTGCATCTTTCAACTGCCTCCATCTTTGTCTCCACAAATCTAAATATTTTAAAACAAAGATAAATTGAACTACATATAAAATATTCACAATAAAATCCACACACTTTATTTTAGAAACATAGGCCCTGATAATGGCAAAAAGACTGTGATAAATGTTAATCATGTTGTTCAATGAACCCTTGGTAAAATAAAAGCTTGTTAAAAACATTAGACAAAATAAATTTAAAAGGAATAGATAGATTTGGCTGTATAAGGAAGTAAATAGTAAGAATGTACGTAAACAATTCTGTGTGGGCTGTGAAATGAAGAGCCAACTTTGGATCCTCATCGACAGTTACTATTAAAACAGGCTGCTTTTTGGGTCTCAGAATTAAGTTCTATAATTTTTAATTTTTATTTTAATTGTGAGGTGTCAGGGAAACTCCTAAGCACTAAGGAAGCGCCTCTCTTCTGTAAGGGCAGTTTCTCTTACTCCTATAAACAGTGATGGACGGTTTTGGCCATTTTGATAAAGGGCATTTGTAAAGTAACTGACAGTTTTCGTAACCTCTCTGCCTTGAGAACAATAGACATTTTGAGAAGAGTATTCTTGAGGGAATTAATTTTATCTTACTCCCCTGTTGTTAAAGAAAACAGAATACTTGTAAAGAAACTTGCAGAACTCAATGTTGACTGAAGAAATACTGACTGAAAAGTTTTTTTATTAAACAAAGATTTTTTACTGTATTAGGATTTTAGGTATCTATAGAGGTTAATTACATTTGAAATTAAAATAATAATATATTTCAAACAGGAGGGTTTTTTCCACTACTAATATTTTTTTTTAATTTTTTTTTAATAATTGTCTTGCTTATGACACTTCAGGCAATTGTTCCCAAAGGCTAAATGCAGTATTCATAGAATTTTATATTCTTTCACTCATTAGGTCAAAATTTAGGGACCTCTCATCAGTCTTTAAGGCATTAGCAGCCCTTGAATGCTTTGTTTAATCTGTTAAAATCATGTTGTGACATATATATGCACTTAACAAAAACAGTACATTTATACAAGTTCATTTTGGGATGATCCAGACTCCAGATCCATTTCAAACCCCTTTGTTGTTTGAGACTTGTTTGGGAAAAAAAACAACTAACGGAATACTTTTTTGATCCTTTAGCAGTGTTTGGGCAAGTTTGTCTTCACTCCTAAACAGCCAAATACAGGGTTTTCTTTTACTGTTTCCATGTTGTTGTAGTAAAAAACTCCTATTCTAGATTGTTGATTTTATTATTCAAATCCAATAACACTTTGCTCTTAAAAAATTAAAAGACTATAATTTTTTTTTTCTGGTTTGTCTATTTTTCTGTTCCTAGTGACAGCTTAGACAATTGCTATATTAATCTTGTGTATTTTCATTCCCCTTTTAAATAGCATTTCAAAAGTAATCATGAAAGGGTCTTTTTACTGTCAGCTTATACTAGGGCAAAATTAACATCCTGAAAAACTACACTGAATACTAAATTATACTCTCATGGAAAGAATTTATAGGCTAAAAATCTAGCTGCAAGCACCCCATAAAACTTGTCACTTCAGTCAGCTGGCTTTGAATTGTCTTACACGAAAGATAATGATAGAAACAGAGCTAATTTCTGTTACTGGGTGTCAAACTGATACCAGATCAAGTCAAAAAAATAAATTTGCCCTAAATCTCATATTTTAAGTAAACCTTAAATATGCAATATAGTATACTCTAAATTTTTTTTGTCTAACAAAGTGATTTCACTTCAGATATTTGCTCAGCTTAGTAGAACACATGACCTTTTTTTTTGATCTGAATTTTTGGTTCAGAACTCTTCCTAGGTCTAGTTTTCAGCTTGATCATGTTCAGAACTCTACAAATCTGGTATCTTACACTACACTGGCAACTGCCCAAACCCATGGTTTATTGAGTCATATGTGAAGTCTAGGAAAGACCACCCTTTCTAAGTATCTATTGATCTACTAGAAAGATGATTCCTTTTTCCATAGGACACATAAATACCTAAAGGTAAGGAATTAAATAACACAGTACTTTCACCTTTCTTTTAAATAAAGAACCTACTTATTTAAGGCAAAAGTTCCTTAATAAAGCTGAAGTCTCTCAGACATTAAAGTTACTGTAACAAAAACTGCTTCTGTCATCCTTTTTTTTTTCTTTTCAGATAGTTACAGTTACAGCTTTTGTGCTCACCCGCAAAAATGCTCACATTTTATTTACTCTCAGGCTCATATCTTTGAAAATGGTCCACTGAAAATAGCCAGTGGATGCAACACTATGATCAGTTAAGTCCTTTATCTGAACAAAAATGTTTTTCCCAACAGCAGGAAATTCAGGGCTTTATTGTTATTCTCAGTGTTCCGTAATTTTGGACGCTTCTGCCAATGGGTATTCTGCTATTTTTCTCCACTCCAGTGATATACTGTGTTATTTTTCCTGGTTCTCTGGGTAACTATTAGAACCCTTGTAAATTCAGCTCTATATACTATAATTTTCACATGGAAAAAATATTTTAAAAAAGAAAAATAGGAATTTCCCAAATGTCTGTTATCATTCCTGTTACAGATAGTTGAACAATTGAGGCAGACAGCGCTGATTTTGTAATATCGGCCTATATGCAGTTTCTAAATTCTTTTTGATATTTGTGATGATAGGAGCCCTCACCTAGATTCTCTCTTCAAGGTGGCAACTCAACTGGAACTCTGATAGTATTCTGGAAAATGTTGAAGTGTATAGAACTGATCTTTTGCTAAGCAACTTTATTGATAACTAGTATTGTTCCTTAACTTCAAATATTTATAGAGTTTGAGAACAAAGGAAAAATAGCTCAGTCCTAGAGGGATGATTTTGTTTATCAACTCTGCATGAATATGCCTTACATTTAGAACCAAGCATTGCTAGGAAATGTACTGACTTGAAGAGTAGAAGTAAAATGGCATATATATGTGGAAAATAAGAATGGTTTAATCATAACATCTATCAGAGAAAGTGAAATCAGCTTGGCTGGAAGTCAACGTAGAACATAGCTAGAACATATTGTTGGTAAGGAAAGTCAGAATCCGGAAGTGCTGAAGGAATATGACCTCAGGACAGAGTGTATTTTAAGGTGATGATAAAAACAATGAGGACAAAATAACTCAGGGTTTCTTAATTTATGGTTGTGCATTTGTTCTGTTTCCTAAGTAAAAGGTATTTTTTTTAGACTCATGGCGAGCCTGTATGTATTATATATCAAAACTGTTATGTATCCTTGAGGAGCTAAAGTATACACATAGAGGACACAAAGGCAGATTTCAAGGCAGGATTCAGCACAGTGTTTAAGAGATTTTCATTGTAGAAATATTGGTACACAGGTTTGTAGGTCTCAGTTCTTCACTCTGTGTCTAGAGGATAGAGTAAAGTAGACAAGGAAAGGAATGTCAAGAAAATTTAAAAGAATACAAGCCTAATACTTATATGTACCCTGCAATGAGAATAAAAAGCAAGTGAAATAGCTACTTTCTTAAACCAATGATCTTGACTTTCAGATGAAAAGACTCAATTCCAAAGGTGTAATTGGTATGCTGTGAGCGTAATTTGTGAACAAAAGGCAATTGAAGATTATGTCAACCCAGTAAGATCAACAATATATACATTTTCTGCTATAGACTATCATGTCTTCTCTTTGATCCTCACATTCTACAGATTTCACATGTGGGTAGGTGTTACCTTTTACCGTTTGGTACTATTTGTCTGTTACTCTATTATATAGATTTATCTTGCAGAAGTTCTCAAAAGTAAGAAGTGATAAAGACATATATATAGCTTTATACTACACTGTGCAAGAGCCTTCAGAATGTCTAGGTTATGAATTATGTGATTTCTTGCTCATGGATATATTATGACCCGTCTCTGAGGCAGAGTAAATGAAGCTCCTCTTAATAAATCCCTTGGGATCCCTTGGAATCAGAGCGAAATGATACTGAATGATTGGTGGATACATATGAGGCAGGGTTATTTTAAAACAATTTAATTAAAGCATAAAGGAGGTATGCAGCTGTTTTGGTTCTTTGCTACAAAAATATAAAACTATAAATATAGGGAAAAGAAAGAAAGAAAGGGAGGAAAAGTATAGAGCAAATAGTTGAGAGGAAAGATATCACCACCTGTGAATTCAGCAATGAGTCTTGATTGTTGACTGAAATGTAATTTTGATGTCTGTGACCAAAGTAATGGTTGCAGTCTCAATCTGTTTGTCAGTTTACACACATTCAAGTTGGCATGGGAATGCCTAGATCCCTGCCCAGGGAGTGGATTCTTCATGTGCGGTGTAACACCAGGGAGCATGCTCAGCCTTCTGATGGAGAGCTCAGATTTGAGAGGAGTTTTTGGGTCCTTGGTGGCCCATAGCCCCCTTTAGGGATATGACTGCTGTTTGGCACCACCTCTGGTGACTGTGCTGTGTGTCTTATGAAGAAAAGGCGGATGTTTAATTCAAAAAAGCATTACCCCACCTCCAATCTTCTTAGCAGCTGTTCCTGTTGGTTGGAAAGAGCGTGTTTAGGATATCACCATCCCAATTGTCCTGAATGTTATCAACCAGAGAGCAACCTAGACAGTGGTTAGGTTGCAACAGAAAGGAAATCATGTATGCCCACAGGTACATACATGTGTATGTGTATCCTCGTGTATAACATTATACATTGTGCTGAACATTATAAGGTGTTCAGCAGACTTCAAGTAACTGAAAGGCCTGAGGAAAATAATTTATTTACATATTTTCTTAAAATGATAATAAAAATTATAGGAAAACTAGAATACTATCAGTTGCTTTAGTTTGGAGTGTGCTTTGTGCTGGCTGCCTCTGACTCCCTTTAGCTTGTTTTGGAGCAGGATATCAAGCAGATGTGGATGCCTCTTGACTTGTTTTCTCTGGCTTAATCTAGAGATTATGGCAAGACATACAGTCCTGCACAAACTGCTGCTCTATTCTAACATTATTTAGAGACTCCTTTACACGACCTTATGTCGGAGTTGACCTTGCTTTGAGCTGAAGTTTTGACTATCAACCTTCTGCTGTCCCTTGCAATTCAAACTTTATGTTCCTGTGATGATACATGATTGTGATCTTATTATTTGCTTTTTGACATGATGGTTCCATCATGGTTTGATGGGCTACCAAATCTTCCACACCAAGAGTACATACTGAGGATGCAGACAACCTTAAGCAAATATGGCTGTCTCATATTATCAGGTAGTACATAAAGCACTTTCTTTTCATTTTTTTCCCAATAGGGAATTTTTCTTAAAATAGGTGTTGTGGTTTAGCCCATGGCTAGGACAGATTTAAGCATTTCAGCATACATTCCTTCACATTATGGTAAGTGTTGTGCTTCTTGCCGTGACTCTCATAATTCATCATCACTTGAAGAGATGTAATATAAAAACTAATAAGAATATTCTCCTGACCAAAGTCTGTGGGGAATGTTACGGAATATGTAGTATGAAAATCTCTCTTTTCCTTTGTAAGGTCATTTCTTTTCCATACTGTCCCTAGGAAAAAAAATAGAATTATAAAACGGTTATTTTTAAGCATTATTTTTCAGTCTGATAAGATTTTTTTCCTAAGGGTACAAGAGTAGATTTTGGTGACATATGGCAGTAGGGGTTGCTATGGGAATTACTTACTGCTACTGAACTGTAGGGTGATAACTCAAAGCAAATTCTTGTGAACAGCTTTAATTCATGCGCTTCTTTTGCTTTGAGATTAATCAGACTTTTTTTTAACTTGTGGCAAAACCACAAAATCAGAAAGGTACTTTAAAGATAAAAAATTTATCTGTTCACTGAGTATTTCTGATTGTTTTTCTGTCCATTTACCTTTCATATGTGTTCTGAGTTCAGAATTAAAGCACCAAAGGCAGGCAATATGTTAAATACATAATGGTGCTGATCAATGACAATACTATAGCTTGGATAAGCTTTGACAACTTGGAGAAGAGTGAGCCAGACTAGCACCCAAAAGGCAGAAAAATGCAGTAGGCTCAGAATCATCCTATAGGAAAGTTCTCTTTTTAGTACAATGCATACTTCTAGTCAGTACTTTTGGAGACTGTGCTGTTCAAAGAAGTTCACAGTAAATGCAATAGAATTAAAATTATTTTCATTACCAAATAGATATATTAAGTACTCATTTTGAAAAATTTGCTTTTCTCAAGTGTGAAATTTCTTTTCTCTGTGACAGACAACTGGTTGGCGAGGGGACAAAGTTTTTAAAAAGTTGTTTCTATTTTAATAAAAGTTTGCCCATTATTATAGTGAAAATTTATGTGCAGCAACGGCATATATCATTCGCATCATGCACCTGCTTCAGGTATTTGTGACTCGTGGATTATGATTACACTGTCCTCCTCAGTGCAGGGTTCTAAAATGATGTAAAGTGTTGCGGTATGCAAACCTATTATTCTCGTATGAGTTTAAACAGCTCTGTGGAAAAACATTTCTTCTGTGTGCATAACAAATTTTAAAATTTGATCAAGTAGATTGTTCTAGCTGTAGAACTGACACTGATAGCATAAAGAGGAAGGAAGTAAAATGATTATGCAACTTGACAATCAATAAATAATGAATAGTAATTATTTATTGGACAGTAAATCAATGAAAGAAGATTGCGCCCATTTTCATGTTGTCACAAACACAACAGATAACTAGGCATAATCAATAAAAAGCTAATTTCTAGACACAGAAAGAAATTATTGATTTTATGAATATTTATATGCTCAGTGCATCAAAGTGGTATGAACCCCTGAGCAAGTTAAAATTTTTAAATTGCTCATGCTTACTCTTATTTCAATCATAGTCCCTGCATGATATGATCAAATATAAATATTTTTTAAAGAAATTCTACAACATTTTGTACTTTTTTTTTTCCAATTGCAAGGCAACAAACAGAAAATAAAATATTAATAAAGGCTCAGCTTCCAATTAAACCTACACTTTTGCTCTTGTCCACATATTCTTTTGTGAAGAGAAATTTCTATCAATATAAATGTTTGACACTTTCCTTTAATCAGGTGTTCAAAAATTATTTTGGAAAACTTTTATTAATCAATAAGTAACTGTTTAGATATCAGTAAAAGGAAGTCATAACATGGTCATGTAAAGACCACTGAGGAAGTGTACTAAATAATCTAAGTAGTCAGCAATGTTGCTGTAAATTATCTTGCAGTTTTTTTCCCTATCACGTTAAGAAGGACATAAAAAGTCAAATACAACTTGTTATTTTTAAAAAATGCAGTGAGAAAACATATTTTCTCTCATTTTCCACTTTTTTTTCTTTAATTCATAGATTATATAGAGAGTGTTATACAGCAAGAAATAATTTACATAGCAATATTTAAAATCAATATATTGTTCTGATTCTGCTGGTTTGTATAGATATCATTGTGTATATTTCACCAGATTACCAACTTTTTAGATCAAGTCAACATATTTCTCCAGCTGTGATATAGACAGGACAATGAGGTGTGGTGGTCCTCCACTAGGACATATCTTCTGAAGATTGGACACAGAATTGAATCTAATTTCTGGAGGTATAAAATGTGATGGTACTAATTCATTACTTTTTTCTAAAGGAGTTCAGTGGATAATTTTGCTTATTTTTTTTAATGGTCAATATTCACTGCTGAATAGGTGAAGTGTGTATGTGTGTTTATACACTTAATTCTTCAAGCTAAAAGAATTCCCATGTCTGACCCACAAAAGAAGAGAAAGGTCAGGAAGATGGATTGCCAGACCATGCTTTGCCGTAATATGATTGAGAAAATAGAGTGCACTATTTCAAATCCGTTAGAGACATAATATGATTTGTATACCATGCTTATATCACTCTTCCAAATTATTTGAATGTGTTAGGCAGTAGGTCATACCTAAATTGTAGTCACTCATTTTACATTTACATCTATCTAGCTTGCTAGCTAGGAGTCATCACCATTATATTTCAAGGGCTCTCAAACATAGTGATTAAGAAGAGAACATTTTTATGTGCAAGCAGTGATGTAGGTTTGCAATAAAAAAAAGTAGAATGAGAATTATCCATAACACATTTTCCACTTGCCATAAGTAAAAGCTCCAATCCATCAACGACTTATTGCAGAGATACACTTGTGACAAGGCAGAATCGTTCTACCAGCAGCAGGAACTTGCCTGACTGCAGTTTCTTCAGAAACTGATGTCAAAGGAAATATTCCTCCTTGTAAAAGTGCCATATTTAAATTCTATTCATATTTTGGTTTCAACTGTTAATTTACCTAGATATAATTCTACAGTGAACTCTGGAGATTGCTGGAAATGCTTCACCCTCTAATGACACCTTTACTTTATATGTCCCAGACATACAGCACACTACTGGGGTGTGATTTCATCAGGACACTACAAAACAAATAGAATATTTCATAGTCCTAAAGTGGATGAGATTTTCTGCTCCTATCTCTCTTAAGATGGACACACAAAGGGAGAATGTAATTTTCATCTAACAACAAAATCATCCTAGAAATTTCTTACCCTTTAATTCTGCATCTCAAGTCTAAATGGTAACCTGGACCTTCATACTAATTTCTATTAAAGCATTAATGACAATTAATTAAAAATACCTCCTCATTATTTTTTTTTTTCCAAACAGAATTGTATGGTCCTTAATTTTAGTATTTTAGTTGCAATGTTGTCTCCCAAAGCACTGTACCCCACAATGAAGGTAGCAGTGAACAGAAACATGAAGAAACCAAGCAGAGAGCAACAATGGAGGGAATTACTTACACCCTGTTTTTTGTTGATGAAAGTATGAATGTAGTTTGACTGTAAATTGCCAGGGCATTTTAAATATAATTTGATCTTAGTCAGTGGTGGGTACAGCAAAACAAGGTCCAAGGTAACGAACCTAGGACTTACAGGGGTTTGTTGTTAGCTCACACACCACTGTCTGCCTCCCATGATCCCAAATAACCAACACCATGATATTTTTAAAGGTTAAAGAAATGCAAGCAGTTTTAGATTCACAGGAATTAATTAAAAAAAACAAACAAACAAAAAACAACAACAACAAAACAAAAAAGCACCCCAAACAAAAACAAGCAAACAAAAACCCAACAAAACCCCTGCCTTTTCTCTACATAAGGTCCAAAAGATGTCCAATATATAGACACAGGGTTGCCTTTGAGTTTCCACTGAATGATGCCTAATCAGTCACGTGAGAAAGTGAGGCTGCACATTTCAACTGCAGACAGTCCTTCTAAAAATAAAAAGTCAGTTGTACACAAGATTTTATTTTTCTGTAAAATGACATTGCTTCTAAATTTTGCTGTTCAACTCCACAAATACTCATGATATCACAGGAAAGCTAAACAAGGGAGATTACACTTAATAACATTTCTGCTGTCTTGACAGTTTCTGAGGGCTTAAGAGATATTCTTTATAAGTGCCAGGAAACATGTTCCTAAAAGCAATATACAGTGCAAATTTTAAGGCATATCTAGACCCTAGAAAGTGTATTCAAGAAATTTCTTAGCTAAGCTAACTGCACCATTACAATTCAAAGGCAATGTTTACAATATACGATATAGGAACAGTACAGAGTGCCTGAGACTTCTCTCACAATATCCGCTTGCTGTAACTTTAGTGTATTATATTTTTATCAGTAAAAAATGATTAAAAAAATCCCACTTGCCTTCATTCATAAAGATAATGAGTAATAAATACAAGACTCTTGGAAGCATCTTGTGCAGGTAGTATTTTCAGGATTCAGGTATATAGATGATGAGAAAGGAACACATTATATTTGTGAGGTCAATAATTTTTAATAATTTATCTGCTTAGTTTTCACAGCCAAGTAGTCCTAATTATCTCAATAATACAAAAGAATTTCAACAATAAACTGTCCTTATATAAACCCAGGATTCTACCTATTTCTACTCCCTGCCTTGCTAGGCATCAAAAGGGGGAAATGAGCAAGCGGCCGTGTGGTGCTTAGTTGCTGGCTGTGGTTAAACTACAATAAGGCAGAACAGATACAGAGAAAGTTAAACAATGTCAGAGCTAACACTTTCATAGTAATAGATTAATTTGTGTTGAAAAGGAACTTCAAAGATAATCTAGTTCAACTCCTGTTGCAATTAACAAGGACATTTTCACGTTACATAGTTATTAACAAAAGTCCACAGGTTGTATTATCCAGAAGTCAAAGTGTAACATTGACCTTTGGAATATGCATCATGATTCAAATGTAAATTTTAAACACAGATAGAGCCAGTCCTTATCTGACTGAAACTATATCTCTCTTTCTTGTATCAATAGATTTTTCACCATTTGATTTTTTTGTTGCATTGTTTTGGTTGGTTTGTTCGTTTAGGTTTTTCTCTCTGCGATCAAAGTTAAGCACCATATTCCCAAGAAGGTATGGTACACCAAGCAGGCATAGGAAATGTAAGGCTATTCTTAAAAATTGAACTGTATTCTTAGATGTTTTCATTGCAGAATTTTATAAATTCTTCTTTTCAATACTGTATGATGTGTCTTCAAAAAATATAAAACAAAACATTTGATAGCCATATAACAAGAAAATATGTCCAACATAATTTGATAAAATATAGAATTACACAAACAAACATTTTCTTCAGTCAAAGAAACAGGTGACTTACAGGAAAATGTCAGTTATCAAATAACTGTGACTTCAGTGTGGCATTTTGAGTTTGCAGCCTGTTTTCAATTTTTGCATTCACCAAAGACTTTTATCCTAGTCTGACTTACTGGTAATATTTAAAAGTATAAACAATAAGCAACATCTGACCTTTACTGATAGATTCCTGTGATGGTTTATCCTCGGCTGGCTGAAAAACACTCATCAAGCTGTTTCTCTCACTCCCCCTCTCTAAGTAAGCAGTTAAGCATGACAAAATGGCTTGCTCCCTCCCTCCCAGTGGGATGGATGAGACGACAGGACAGGAAAAGAAAATAAGATGGAAAAGCTCAAGGGTCGAGAGTTTACTTAGTAAGTATCATCATGGCCAAGACAAACTCACATTGGGAAAACTTAATATAATTTCTTGCCAAATAAAAAATGAAGTAGGATGGTGAAAAACTGTCAAAACTAAAACCACATTCTCCCTGCACTTCCTTTCATCCCAGGCTCAACTTAACTGATCCACCCCTGACTCTTCTACCTCCTCCACCACCAACAAGCAGTGCAGGGGGATGAGGAAATGAGAGTTATGATCTGTGCACAGTAGTTCCTTCCTGCTACTCCTCGCTCCTCATACTTTCCCCCTGCTTCACCATGATCTTGTCCCCAGGCTGCAGGGGAATTTCTACTCCAGCAACTGGAGCATGTCCTCCCCCACATTCTTTGTTGCTGTTGACATCTGCATGGCTGTTTCTCACATATATCTTTCATGCCTTTCTCACAGCTGCTGCACAGAATTTTTATCCTTTCTTAAATATGTTATCACAGGGGCACTGCCAGCATCACAGATGAGCTAAATTTTGGGCATCAGTGGGCCCATTTTGGAGTTGACTGAAGCTGACTCCCTTCAAGATGGGGACAACTCCTCATTTTTTTTCACAGAGGCCACACCTGAAGCTTTTTGTTTCTTTGCCACGTAAATCAAATACATTTGTTTTGGCAACTTAATTATCCAGAGATTTATTTTGAGAAGCTCAAAGTCTGAATTTGAATTGGTTTGGTATTTTAATGACAAGACCGTAAGGGTCCATGGTGAAAGTGCAGTCCTTCAAAATGGAAAAGCTAACTGCTAAGAAGCAAGTAACTACTGGCTGTGAGACTAAGAAGTGGAAGGATAATTATGAGAAAACTACAGAAGGGATCTTGAAAAAGAGTTGGAAAGACATGAGATTGTAGATCAAATATATGTGAAAGATTCTACATTTGCATGCCTTTGCATAACTGTTCATCAGCATGATCATGATAATCAAAGCAAAGGGTAAAAATGTGTACAGTAAATAATGCTATGTTATTATCTCTTAAATATTTATATTGTTATTGCAAACTTTGTTGAATTTGCAACTAAAAACATTAAATATAGGGAAGAGATGGGAAGGATCGGGGAAGGTAGGACCCAAAAGGTGGCATGCTGCGTCACGGATATCCCAAC
The DNA here is from genome assembly GCA_013400175.1 of Phainopepla nitens. Taxonomy (NCBI): domain Eukaryota; kingdom Metazoa; phylum Chordata; class Aves; order Passeriformes; family Bombycillidae; genus Phainopepla; species Phainopepla nitens. The sequence continues at coordinate 266,177 of VXBQ01013214.1, read as the reverse complement.
AGGCTGTCTCAGTGAAATATTCAGTGATTATTCATTAAAGACACTTAGTTTTTTCCATTACTCTCTTTTTCTATTGAAGCATGTTTTCAGCAAATTTGTAAATTATAATAATAAATGTTCTAATTTTCTATTGAAAAATAGTGTTGACAAATGAACTTAGTACTTTTGATGTCCAGCATTTTTTATACCAATGTTCTTGTCCTGTTAAACCTCCTGCTCTAACTGTGTTATAGAGGAGGTGGAATTTGGCATTTGGTTCCCTCCTATATATAAATATTCACAGAACTGTCAACATATGAAAGTGCTTCCAAGAATCATGATGAACACCCTGCGAAGGTACTTTGTTGCTACTAAAATAAATGGGGAGAAATGGTATATTACTCTTTTTCTTGTTTTGAATTACCTCTAGCCTTCAAGAGGCAGGAATACCTTCCTGATAATCTTTAATTTGGTGCCTTATATTTCTAAATGAAAAGACTTTGCATCAGAACATTAAAGTTCTACACAACACTTTCATATTCTGCTACAAAGAGAACACAATGTTTTAGAGGCCTGACGTTGGTAAAATCTTTTTGTATCAGAAATTTAGACAGAAGGAAGAAAAAGCCTGCCTCTCCTTTTACTCTTTTGTGAATTACCTTCATGTCTAAAGTTCATTTTTTGATACTTAAAAAATACCAGTAATGGGCAGCTGAGAGAACTGTGTATTCAGAGACTAACCAGACCATTGGCGGATATGTGGTCATTCAAACTTTTTCGCCTAATGATATTCAGTTTCACTGGGAAGTATCCTCCATCTAATATTTTCCCCAGAGTAGAAGGGTTTCATTAAAATGCAGCTAGATGTGAAACTAAAAGTAAATCATTTACATATTAAATCCACTTTTTTTTTTTATAATTTATATTGCTTTCAAAGCATCCTTCATAGATTAGCAGATTTATTTACTTACAACTGATCATACTGGTAAACATTTTTGGAGACAAAGTGGAAAATGACAACCTTAATCTGTATTTTGGGATGCCTGCTACCAGTATTCAAGGTAATTACTCTGCCTTAATTCCCAGATTGTGTCCCGTAATTCAGTTTACACAGCTGCTGAGGTTCCTGTGAAGTGATATGGTTCAAATACAACACCAGACTTATCCCTAATTCAATTCAGCCTGTGATACTCACATAAAATGTGTCAAATACTAAATCAAACTAATTCTATAATTACCAGCTAATGTATATAAATATTCCCTTACACTGAAAAACATCTTAAAACATATACTACTGCAATTACACTTTCTGCACCTACAACAAATCATTCATTAACAAAACACATCAACAAACCACAGTAGTGGAAGTCTATTGTTGTTGTCTGTGAATTATCACACGTGTATAATAGTGAGTATGAGGGTCTGCAAGTGGAATAAAAAAATAATGAGTACAATGGTTTATTTAACTTGCAGTCATCACCAAGGATGACCTACACCCTGCAATGAAACCACTTCCATAAAGGAAAAAGACAAGTCATTCTCATAGGAGACTTTATGCTGAGAGGAAGAGAAAGCCCAACATGCAGACTGGAACTACTTAGGGAAGCTTTCTGCCTCCTTGGGGCCTGGGATAAAGATGGGAAGTAAAATTTTTAGCCTGGTATGACCGTCAATTATTATCTATTATTGTTTTTTCAAGAAATCAGTGATGAATTTGGAACAAGAATTTTGAGTGGCATCAAGAGAGACTTCAGGGCCTTGAGAGGACTGATAAAGGCATCAGTGGGCTTAGTTCTCCTCTTTCCTTCCAGTTTCAGGAAATGATAACACCCTAAGATGAACTGTTGAGGAAGAAAACCAGCTTGACTGAACTTGATTTTAGAGAAATAAAAAAAAAAAAAATGGTAGTATACCAACTTTGGAAGAAAGATCAGGCAACTCAGGCATACTACAGGGATGTTGTGAGGTTACACAAGAACTAAATTAGAAGCACCAAAGCCCAAATAGAATGTAATCTGGCCAGTGCTGTAAATGACAATAGAACATGTCTATAAACACATTAGCAACAGTGGGAGGGCTGAGGAGAATCTCCATTCTTTACGGGATATGATGAAAACATAGTGATAAAGGCTGAGGCATTCAATTCCTTGTTTGCCTCACTCTTTAATAGTTGGCCAGTTGTTATCTGAGTATCCAGCCCCTTGAGGTGCTGGAGTGAGTCCAAAGGAGGACAGTGGAACTGGTGAAGGGTCTGGAACACAAATCCTGTGAGAAGCAGCTGCGCAAATTTGGGTTGTTTAGCCTGGAGAAAGAAGGCTTGGGAAGGACCTTATTTCTCCCTACAAGTACCTGAAAAGAGGGTATAGCAGGGTGGGAGACAGTATCTTCTTCCAGGTAACAAGTGATAAGACTGACTGAAATTGCACCATGGGAGGTTTAGGACACCAAAATTTTTCAAGCACTGGAAGAGGCTGCCCCAGGAAACAGCTGAGATACCATTACTGGTGGTATTTAAAAGATGGGTAGATGTGACTTTTAGGGACATGGTTTAGTGGTGCATCTGACAGTGTTAAGTTTACAATTGGACTCAATGATCTCAAAAGTCTTTCCAAAAATAAATGATTCTGTATTTGTATGGTGTTATAATTATGTTGTAACCTGTGGTAGTTTTAAATTTTTTTTTTCATTAATTTATTTTGCCTTTCACTTTGGGAAAATCAAACAATATTGTATTATTTCAAATTTTAATAGTATTTTTTATACTATTTTTAATAGCTCCATAGCTTTGCAGTCATCACAGACCGCTAGTTTGATTTTAACAGTGATAGATTAATTTTACTTGGATGACAATTATTGATGAGCGGCACAAGTCGGTAGGTCTAGAAATTCTTTTATTTCAAATAGCTTAATCAATGATATGAACCAGGAGACAGTACTTGCTTCAATTAGACAGTAAATATCATTTTCAGGGAGGGAGTCCTAATGTTTATGTTGGGAGGAAGAACAAGGCAAATTAAAGGATCCCTGATCAAGAAATTTAAGAGTTCAACTGGGCTCAAACAGATTACTCCTTGTTTTTTGATTATTCCCGGTAGTCACACTGATGGTATTCCCTAGAATATATTTTCCTACCTACCATATTTTTGCTTCATAATTTACTTTCAAAGATGATTTTCTTGCTGCAGTTTTTGTGGTATTTCACAATGATGAACTATTTTTTTTTCCAAGAGATAGATTTCTTTAAAAAATCCTTTTATTACTCCTCTCAAGGAGAATAAGTTATTTTTTAATATCCATTTCTATAATGATCTCTTACTTCAGTTCATTTCTATCATCTGCAATTTCAATTATTATTGTTACAGCAGCATGTTATAGTATATAATGCTATTGTTTATAACTCTGTATATTAGCAAAACTTTTCACTTTTAGCTTCTTATCAGTCATAAGTAGGTATTGTTGGAATATAGAATAGGTAAAACTACTCTTTATTTAGAATGATCTTCAAAGTATCTAAGGTAAAGTTTATTTAGACCATTGGACAGTACCCATAGGAAATCTATGACAATCCACACTACTTTAAAATTCAATCCTTATGCATATCTGTTTTCTCTGGAGAAGTTGTTTTTTGGTTTTTTTTGTTTTCTTTTTTCTTATGTCTTTGGAAGATGCTTCATCTGTAGATAAACTATCCTGTGACTATTTTGTGATCTTGTGACTAAGATCATGAGACAAACACAACTGTGATTTTCTATGTTGCATCATTCTTTCCATGTGTCCTAAAGTAATTCTTGCTTTTTTATTTGCTACTTTATTTTATTTACTTGTTTCACCTATTATTTATTTTCTCACACTTTTTGTTAACTAATTACAGCTTGATTAAAAAAGAATAAATTCCACTTCATCAGTTCCTCCTGCATAACACCAGATTTTTTGGACATTATGCATCATAATCTTAATGTTATAATTTGAATGCTCCAAATCTTTCTCTGCATTCAACTTAATGACTTTCAGAACATGTTATCCTTATACAAAGAAGTAGATAATTTGTAACTCAAGTGAAGATGTTAATTCAATTCTTTAATCAAGTTTTTTCAGCTAGTTAAGTGAACCTTCTTTAATTACATTATGTATATTGACCCATCCTTTAAAGCAGATATTTATCTTGTTTCCAAATTGCTTCACATAATTTTCATATATATATGATATTTCCCAAATTTCCTTCTTTATATAACAGAATTTTTTATTACTTCTATATAACTTTTGATATTTAAAAAGACAAACACATACCCTGCAGGTTCAGCTCCTTTTACCTATTTCACACATGCACACAGAGACACTCCCATAAATATGTATATACATTCTGGTAATATCTGATCAACTATGTACGTTTTTTTATATATTCAATTTGTTATAATTATTTAGTGAAAAACACATTTTTAATATTGTTTAAATCAACTGGGCTTTAAAAATGATGAGACCACTATCTCTAGAGCCTATGAAGTTTAGTATCTGAGAGATGTCTGATTCAGGACTTTCAAATATGCTTATACATGGTCCCTCAAAAAAAGTTATATAATTAATTTTAAATATTTTTAGTTTATCTGAATATAATAAACTGTATTTCTTTACAAATAATTCACTTCTGTACCATTTTCTATTAAGCTTTTAATTGTATTAGCAGATATTTCTGCCAACTTCTGATGTGCCAGCTGAACATATAATATTTCCAGGCGAAGTATCTGAACTCACAGGCTTAACAAGCTGTTTCTTAAGTAAACAGTGGTTGTAAAGGTTTCCAAACAGCCTCTTAAATGTGATATTGATGTTAATAGTGTACCTTAATTATCTGTTTTCTCCTTGTTTTAATTAAATTATACTGTTCTGTAATATATTTCCCTTGTTTTCACAATGTTTGTGCCTTCCAAATCTAAAAATTACTAGATTTATGAGGGTGTAACAACTCTGCAAAAGAGCTTTTATAATTCTGATAAGCTGTATAATAATAAGCAGATAGATATTATGCATTATGAATATTACAATAATATTTTTTAAAGTCAACATAATGTTCAGGAATGACAAGACTTAGAAATTGTATGGACTAAGGGGAAAATACAATAATTACAGGAAATTGATTTAAACATAAATAAATTTCAGACGTACTTTTGTATTCTCTGGCCTAGAAAATCAGCTGGCACCTATCTCTTTAGCTCCAAATGTCATAATGAACTTAGAGAATATGGAGACAGAAAAGTGCACAATTCAGTAAACACTAAATTCTGATCAGTACATCAGTACATCAGACGTGACTCAGGTAGCATATCTTTAAAACTTTGAGGAGACAGTTAAGACATAGAAACAATTTACTCTTAGTTCCTAAAAGAGCGAAATAAAATTCCTTCTTGTCATTTTCCATAGAAGATATGGTTTTGTGATAAATTCCCTCCACTACATGAACAGAATAACTGTATTGCCAATAATGAATTCTACCTAAAGGCTGTTATAAATAGTATTCATTTTCTCTCTTATGCCCAATTGTGGAAGCAGGATCTAGAACCTGGCTATGTTTTCATTCTTCCATTGAAGAAAACCAAATTACAGAGTCAGACTTTCTTCATCTCTTTTACGATTCATAAATCTTATAGATTTGGTCAGAGGAATAAGTCAGCTTGAAAAGCTATATTATGTCCTTTCCCACTCTTAGTTTTGTCAAGGCACTTTTATCCACCCCTGAGGACCAGATATAGTGACACTACAGATATAGTGACACTAGACTCTGTCACAAGTCTTTTTGTCCGTGTATTCCTTTATCAGCTTCTTCAAGTTCTTTATTGCTGTAGACTGAAAAAAATTCCACACAGATGCCTTATTTCTGAATATTTATTATATATTATTTATTAATATTTATTATTCATTTATTGAATATTTATATAGAAGTAAGGAACAGAATTTAGCTCCTGTGTACTAACGCTTCTACTACTACTACTACTACTACTGCTACTACTAGAAATCATTGATAATTAATAAGTGAGAAACTAATTCGTTTCAGTGACAGAGGATCTTGTTTTCTACACTGCAAAAGCAGAACAACAAAAACTTAGATACTGAGTCTGAGCTGAAATCAATGGGACCTGAAGGGCATTAAATCCTTTGTTTTCAACACCTCTAAGTCCTTAAAACTAAATTAGTAACTCTTGAAAGGATTTTTATTTTGTCCCAAATAAATTTTCTTTTGCTTAGATGTCTGCTTGAAAGTACAGAATGTTAATTAACATCATTTCTCAGAACAAATACTATCAAGATGTTTTTTACTACCTTTGGAATAAGGCTTTACAGACATTGGTATTCGATGTAGGCTTGTAATCCAAAATCAATTGTGTCACATCAACATTTCTAACAAAGAAACCTTTGTCTGGCAGTGGATTTGGGCTATTAACAAAGCAGGATTATGCATTAGAATGACAATTTTTTATGTGAGCACCAATGGCAGTACTAAACCAAGGTTTTGTACAGGTGGAAAGAATTTCCAAAATTTAAAATTTAAAAATAATTCTCTCCTACAGAGTCTTCTGCAACTTCCTATGACAAAGATATAGCATGAGACAAACAATGCCTAACCATACCCCTGAGGTTCATGTGTATAGCTAGATCCCCCTGTCACCTAGAAATTGTGGCATATCAGTGCTTATTCCATTGTATTTCGGAAAACTTTTCTTCCTGTTTTGACTTCAGGGGAATTTTGAAAATTGTAGACAGCCAGGGATGAAATTGAGACATGCTTTACAGTTTTATCATGCCACAAGTTCCTCTTTTTGACCCAAATCTGTGTAATTTATGCCAATTATAGTTTTCTTTTCGTAGATAAAGGACAGGGACACGGAAAGTTACTGGGACAACTATGAAGAAGTATTCAACCAGATAAAATCTACAATCAACAGATGGAAGGAAGGAAGGAAGGAAGGAAGGAAGGAAGGAAGGAAGGAAGGAAGGAAGGAAAAGAAATTTCTGCAGATCTAGTCCAACTAGCTCCCTTCCTTTTCATGGAAGACAATAACTTTAATAACAGTAAAATTCTTATCTAATACCCAAGTCAGGCCTGAAATTTTCTCTAGGAAATATTTCTTGATAGAAAGTAAGTATGAAGTTAAATGTATGAAAGTCACAAGTTGTGATAACTTCTATTTTCAAAATTAAATATCAGATAAAAGTCTGTTTTTTAAAAAAAAAATTACAGCAAGTTGTCCCAAAACCAAAATATTTTAACATTTGCTTGCTATCTTTCAGAAAAACTAAAATTAGAAGATGATTTTGAGCAACTAGCTCCTGTGGCCTGGACAATTTGCCGCTTGAGAGCACCCCTATAATACATTTTAGGTGTAACATATCCCACAACAAGGCAGAAGATGATGCAGATTCTCAATACTGGAGCTCATCCAGAAGGATCAATTAGCACAGGGTGAAAGCAGAGGTCTTCAAGATAGGCCTTTGATTAGGCGGGGTAAAGGCTTTTGATAATTTTAAATATTATAATCAGATAAATGTGTATTTCCATTATTAAAGATTTTCAAAAACAGCAACAAAGATTTTTCTGTTGTAAGAATTAAACTAATTCCATGCTAACAAGTTATGTCTGATGAGCTAGTAAGACTAAAATATATTTTAAAAATTTATGATAGCTATAAAAATGCCCACTATTCTGCATCAGAGAAGAATGAATGTAGTAAGATTACTTAGAAATACATATATGTGTATTTAGTTTCTTTTTGGTCAGTTGCAAAAAACAGAAATATATATCACAGCACTGAAATATATTTTATATAGGCAGTGATATTGTATCATGTATTAGGGAAAAGTTAAAGAGAATAAATACTTTCTGAGAGAGAAACTGCTTTGATGGTTCATGTCAAGCATTCTGCCATTCAATGTATTATGCTGCACATATCTTCCCTGTGCTGAAGTAGACTGCTTTTCAGCTCTGGAGATAAAGGGTTTTCAGTGGGATTCTACAGAGTAATCACCGATTTGTGTTTTTCTTCTGTGCCTAATCTTCCTTGAACAAAGTTTACAAACACATGGTGTCCAACAGTCTACCAATAGTCATACTACAAAACATAGGAAATAGAAAACTTTGTTACTTAAACTGCAGCACTCTATTGCATTTTCCCTTCTTTTCTCTGTCCCTTCCTTTTATTTGCTCTCTTAATTTCTTCAAGTATATGTGACTATTTTCCTGGCAGAAAACTTACTTAGATATGGCAATGTTGATAATAGCAGTGTGTGTTGCTTTGATGCCAAAAAGCTTTGGCACATCTTGAGCACAGTGCCAAATTCCCCATTCCTTTTACATCAAGTGAGAAGAACATACACATTTCTTACAACTTTTCTCATTGATGACTAAATCTTTGGCCATATAAATCTACATGGTAGTGGTAAGAATATAAAGAAATACATCAAGTCTGAAATACATCAAGCATTTTTCAAGAAATCCCAATTCAGTTTCCAAACACATGAATTGACTCATAGTTCCAGGAAACTTTTGAGGCATGTAAAGACATCTGTTTGCTTCCATCATACACTTGAATTTACATAGATCAAACTGGACCAGAAATGTTTCCATCTTGAACAGAAATAATATCACCAGGCAATTAGATTAATTCTAAATAAAAATGAGACATCTCAGAGGAAACATGATTTCTTTTTAAAGAGAAGCTTTGCTCAAGTTATATCAAAATGTTTATTATCAATGTGATCAACAGATATTTATAGCAGAAAACTGTATTTAAAATACATAGTCATTAAACTTTATAGAGTTGTACTAAATATTACAAAGCACGTAAGTCAAAAAAAGCAAAAGGTAAAAACAAAGAAATATTATTTATTTACATTTTATGATGACTGAAATTAAGTAAGAAAACCAACATTTTGCGGTGCTTGTCAGAGATTTGTCTTAATTAAATTATTCTTAATGAAGAAAAATGAATGGCGTATTTTGGTTATTTTCCTGAATGCACCAGGACATGGAAGACATCTAAAGTTTCTGAATAACATCAGAAGCTTCAATTTCAACATACAAATTTCAACATACAAAAATCAGATATGTGAGAATTTCAACATACAAAAATCAGATATGTGAGAATATCTCCATGAGGAAATTGTTCTGATTGTGCTCCTGCCCTGGGGAGATACAGTTGTTATATGCAACTAACAAGGTTGAAAGGAAGAAAAGAAAAAAGAAAGTAGAAGGTGACATTAGCCCAAAGGGCCACCTGAGGCAGACAGATGCAAGAACCACACTCACGAGGCTCCTTGTTTGCTCTGAGTGAATCACTTACAGGTATTGTAGACAATTATAACTCTCAAAGAAGAATATTTTATTTTCTTATAAAAATATAGAAGGAGAGGAAGGGAGAGAAAGTTAACCTTCTAATGTTAGTTTTTAAAACTGTCATTTTATCAGATGTATAGGCCAGCTTTAACAATAAAAGATGCCAAAAGTATCTCTCTGTTTGTGCTTTCTTGATATAAAGACCAATTTCTGGTAGTGGGGGGCAGATGGGGGAAAAAAGCATATTGATCTTACTTTTAACTGCAGCAATAATCAATTACCTGCTTTCTGAAGGCCATTAATGACTAGATCTTCCTCTAATACTTCTCATTAAAAAAAAAATGGGGAACTTAGACAGTGTGGATATTCACTGAGCTTTGCTGGATTTTAAAATGTTGGAATTCTTTACTCAAGTTGGATTTTTTTTATTTCTCATCATATATCTATGAAACCATAAACAAGAACCTGGACAAAGCTCAGGGCCCACCTCTTAAGGGAAGCTGCCTGAATTGTTCTGTTGTCAGATTTCTTTATTTTGTTACTTTTCTTGATATTTATTTATTAAAATGGACATGTATTTGGCCATGAAATAAGTATATTAAACCATTGTGTTCACTTCAGTATTTTTAATTGAGATCTTCTACAGCTACCCAAGATAATGGTTAGGTTGGCAATTTTCTTTTTTTTGTAGAGAAGAATTAACAAAACTGACAATACAAACCATATTTTCTATAAACTAATCATTAGAAGTTATTGATTTTACTAATATTTGGCTTTGCTAACAAAACATTTATGATGCTATATCCTATTGCATGTAAGGAACCTTTAAGATTTTATTACCAGTAACACTTTTTATGTAATCCCATTTATTACTATATCAATGAAAAATTTCTGTCTTGCATCAGAGTTGCCAGGATCTGCTTGATTAGCTGTTTTAGTAAATAAAGTCTGGAAGGTAAAGATCTCTCAGATTACATAAAAATTTTGCTTAATAAATTAGTTTCTTTGGATTTCTCTGTTTTGCTATAGCACATGTTTATGAAAGTAGCTGATATAGTAATTTTAACATTAGTGCCTAGAGTAGGAAAAGAAAGTTATGGAAATTATATTCCAGCATTCCCTCTCACTTCCCCTGCAGAAGGAATGTCTCATCTGTAAAAAACAGCCATAATACATAAATCAGAGTTTATATTTCTATTGTCTGTGTATATTCACTTTGTGTTCTTTGAGCAAACACACTTCCCCTTCACTTCACAAAGCATTTACAATGTTTCATTTTTTTGTCTCTTTGTTATGTGGAAGTAGGAAATGCCATTCTACTGACATTATATTGCTTCTACATAGTCACATAGTGTTTTCTCTGGCTATTTGTGAAAGTTTGACATTTGAAATATCGACCCCATCACTTAGCACAAATTGCTAGACCAGTCATGTGGTTTCATGGCAGGCAACATTTGTATTGGAGCAAGTCTGAATTTTACATGCTTAGAAGTGAGTATGCCCTTTATGTCTTCATGTATTTTTGAATCAAATTTTTTAAAAAATTAGAAATCTATATGTTATATTATATCTTATGTTTCATCTTGATTGCCTGAATGTTGTTCTTAGGTTAAACAGGTGCTGCATTTGTACTCTATGAGGACACTTTAATTCCTAAGTGGACTTTTGACTTATCTCTAAATCAGAGACACCATGTTGTAGTATAATGATTTCAAAGACATACATATTACGTATATGAACATTAACAAACTAAAATATATGTTTACTATATTGGTAGGAATTAATTTATTATTTTTATTATTTTTATTTCCTTAAAATTTCTGAAATACTGGTCTTTTCTAAGGGCTACAGGGAATTTTATCATGCATCCTTAAGAAAAGGTGACTATTTTTTACACATTCTCTGGACAGTGGACTAATTTCTGGTTTTATTTGCAATGCTTTTTTAGGTCAGGCTTTCTTTTCTTCACAGAATTTGCTGAGGAGTAATTTGTGGTTTCCCAAAAAATATACCTGGTTTCAAATTTCAGTTTGAAATGTTCTCTTCTGATCTATTATTGCCATCCTCAAGGGTTTGAAAAGCATTACTGCTCCAGCCCCCATCCCTTTCCTCATGGCCTTGCTCCAGCATATCCTCTACACTCAAAGCTGCAGGCAGAATAACACTTGAAAACAGCTGCATAATGTTACTATATTTATTTCTAAATCTTACAAAAGACATTTGAAGTTCAGGGTATCTTTGGCCCTGAGTGACCTTCTGATACATAGTGGGGAGAATGAGAGAACAAAGGTATGTAGCAGGCACCACCCATCTATTATTAAAAAAATATACACTTAATGATTAGCGGAATGACAACTTATTTGGACTATCAAGACACATTCAGAAAATCAGAAAGGAAAGTCAATTATAACTGTAATTATAACAGATCAGTGTTAGAATAGATTTGATGACAATAAGACAATAAGCTTTAAAACTGTGTTCTGATAAGCATTCAAATGCTAGGGTAAAAAGCTGGGCCCTTTACTCTGCTGGATTGACTTTATGTGTTCACATAAAAAACTGACTCGCATTTTGAGTGATATAGTACAAGACAGTAAAAAACCACAATTTCTTGTTGAGATGGCATATTCAATCTTAAGTATGATTCAGCTGCCTAAAAAATACCTACTGTCATTTGCTCTGGCCCTCAGTCTCTAACTCATCCAGATGACACAAGGTTGAAAAGAGATGTGTGCCCTTCTGGACTAAGAATTTAGAGCCAGGAGGGATACCCCAGGGCATCTCAGTTATCCCTGCCTGCCTATTAAATCAGGTTGAACTGTGCTGGTAGAGCTCTCTTTTGCCCATCAACATTTCAGAATGGATACTTAACTTATTTTAGTATTTAGTAGTTTCAAATATCCAAATATCCTGATATTTTTAAATTACTGAGAAATTTGCAATTTTAATGACTGACGTAAAATCTGCTGTTCTGAATAGCTGGTTCAGAAATACTAGCTATTTGAGAAAGATTAAAAAAGCAACAATGGTGCAGCAAGATGAATACAAAAGAAATAAGTGCTAACTTCCTGTGTAAAAGAATGAGCTTAGTGCTTATTACTCAGAAATAAGAACTTCAACAATGTTAGCTAATTCATGAAAATGTCAAGTCACTATCAGCAATTAAAAAAGCACAGATAATTTTGAGGTAGTAACAGAAACAAGTAAATCAGTGAACAAACCAAAGAACATTGATATTCTGCTGTAATAAAACATAGTTTTCCTGCCTTTAATTATGTTGTACAGTAAGTTGAAATGAAAAAAAAAAAAAATTGTCAAAAAGTTAGAGGCATATAATGAATTTACATTAGGAATGGCTAAGTAACCTGTAACTGTTTGGTCTAGTAAAAAACATAAGAGAAAGGAAATGCGGCAAAGAACAACAGAAAACAGCAGGAGTGTTGTGGAGAGATGATAAGAGATAATTGTTTGTAGTCTTCTGCTACACAAACATCGTATCTTTCAACTCTCCTTCTCCTGGTTACTATTGTTGCAGAGCGGTGCTAGGGTGGCTGTACCTTAGGACAACCCAAAACAGATCTTGGGGATTTTTTATATCTTAGTGCCTTGCTTTGTTATTCTATTCTTTCTTTATAAGCCTTGATGAAAATGTAATTATTTTCAAATTAATATGGAAAAATCAAAGGTCATGTGCCTGCCAAGAACTTCTCGAAATTTTATATTTCTGATATTTCAGGTCAAAGTAAAATGTAATTACTTCTTCTCAATATAGACCTATTTTATTCCTGATTTCTGCTCCTTCTTCTTTTAATGTCTCTCTCACAGTGTCATAGAATAACAGCATAGTTTGAGTTGAAAGAGACCTGAAATCTCATCTCACTCCAATCCCACTACCATAGTCAGGGACACTTTCCTCTAGATAAAGTGATTCAGAAGTCCATCCAGCTCGGCCTTGAACACTCCCAGGGATGAGGCATGCAGAATTTCTCTGAGAAACCTATTCCAGTGCCTCAACAGCACCCCAGTAAAGAATTTCTTCCTGTTATCTAATGTAAAACTATTGTCTTTCAGTTTAAAGCTGTCTCCTCTTGTCCTAGCATAGCCTTGTAAAATATCCCTTTTCAGCTTTCTTGCATGTCCCTTTCTAGGTACTGGAGGGCTGCCATAAGGTCTCCCTGCAGCCTTCTCTTCTTCAGGTTTAACAAGTCCAGCTCTCTAAGCCTCTTGAAGAAAGAAAAGCTTGAGAGGCAAAAGCTACATTCTACTTTGCAGGCTATTGCCAGTTTCTCAGAAACATTCAATGACAAAACATGTGTTTTTCCAGTTTATTATCCAATACAAGCATTGTATTTCCAATAACATTTTGGTACAGTTTCTTTCAAGAAAATAATTATTTGCTTTGGAATTCTTCTTATTTAGCTGGAACTTGAATTTCTTTTTAATTTATTTTTCCATAAACTTAATTTCAAGCTAAAAAAGTAAAACTGTATTTTAGATTTTTAGGTACTTTTTTCCCCCCCAAGAAGGTAATATTTCATTTTTAGATCAGTTTATTTGTCCTCCAGAAGAGTATTTTACTACTTGCATTTGAGAAGTCTTACAATTTCAACATAGAAAATACTCTAAAGCAGTACTCTAGAGAAAATACTCTTGTCATTTTTCTAATCTGGCAAAGAAAAAAATAGAAATTTTCAGTTTGAAAAATTCTAGCAAAGAATATTTTCTGCATTAATGTATTGTGTGTGTGAAAATGGATTGTTTTGTCTTCTGTGCTTTATTGTGGTACTGAAAATAACTGACATTAAAGGAAAGGTTTCAATCTAAAGACATTGTGACATTAATAAATATTAAAAATACATAATAGGTATATTACTTTTAGTTTTTCTTATAGAGATGGGCAAAATAAATATGGTACAAGTATGAACTTAGCCACCATGGCATGTTATGGCAACGATGCTGTGAGAGCTATTACAGGAATAGGGCAGTAATTACAAAGAAGTGTTATTACCTTTATCATCATCATTTTTGTAGAGCTTTTCTATACTGAATGCAATTTTTAAATATTAATATTTCACTTAATATTATTAAATAAATAGAGAAAGCACACACAGAAAAAAAGGAAAAAAACCAAACAAATAAAGACAAAAAAAACTTTGTTTTGTGCTGTTGAAGGTGTACATCAAATTAAATAATATCTTTTTTGTAACAGATAATTTCTCAGAGATCAAATGATTTATACTTTTAATGATAGACCAAATATTTTCCCGACTGTTTATGGATACGTCTTACTGGCTATGTAAATCATAGTTGCTGCCAAAAAGAACTAGCAATCCAAGTGATGGACAAAACATAGAAGAAAAAATGCAGTCAGAAAGGATATTTTGCAGTTACGCATTTGCAGAAATAATACTGAGGCCACTTCTTAAGGAATGTTAAAAAGAAGAAAATGACTATACAAATTTTGTAACATGAGGCACAGACTACTCCTACAGATGAAAGGAGTCACAAAACATTTAAAGTCAAGGATTTAACCAATTCATGTCTTGACAGATGAATTCTCCAAGATCTCTAAGTAAAAAGAGAAGTCTGAATGTTAGAATTAGTAAAAAGGAAAAAAAACCTTCAAACTTGCTACCATGTACCCTTTTTGCTCCCTTTAATGCTTATAGTATGTTTTTGAATCCCAAAGTCAACACCTCTTTCTGAGGAAAGGCGGGGATTGTAAAGACGAATTATGTCCAAAGGTCTTCATTTTGGGAATTTGATATTCCTGGGAAGTGATTTCTTCTTACTTGGCCTTGGGTCTATTTTTCTTATCACAGTGTCTCCTTCTCCTGAGCTGCCAGCTGCAGATTGACAAGGGCCTCCAAACTGCTGGCACCCTCTGTCACAACCGCAGAGCTGGGGAAGCAGCAGTCACTAGGCCCCAGTGCAGGAGTTAAACCAGATAAACCCAGACTGAGTCAAGCTGAGGCTGAGATTCTGCACTAGTGGGTCGGCACAGTCTTCACTCATTTCATAGGAGTAGAGAAAGTCATCTTTAGCAGGCTATAGTATGTGCATTATTGTAGTGCAACACTCTGAACATTACTATGGAAAGATTGAATCATGAAAAAGTTTTTTTAATCATGAAAAGTATTCAAAACTTGCAAACACTAGTAAAAAATTATGTTTGTAAAGCTGCTAGAAATAACGACTAAAACTTTTTTAAAAAAGGTAAAGGTAAATAACATGTCTGTTGGAAAACAATTTCTGAGACAAAGAAGAAAAATCTCTTGAAAATACCCTGCTTTGGGCATTCGAAACTAAATATGAGAAAGTACTACCATAATATTAAACACAAAATACTCAAGTATCTGTGAATATACATGAACAGTGTTGTAGGTTTACATGTAAGTATTGGAAAAAAAAAAAAGACATGATTTTTCATTAGCAAAGAGATAAATTAGGCAACCTAAAAGAACCTTTTTAATCCCCAGCTTTTGTGGTTTTCTTCTTGTCTGCGTTTTAATGAATGCTTATTTATGTCCCTAGCATTAATTTAGATGTTGTTAAATGATCACAATGCTATTGATGAACTAAATAGAGGATTGAATTAGAAAAAGCATTATTGAATTGTTAAGAAAGGTCCTTTCTAAACGTATGGCTGTATAACAAGTAGCATAATCTCATTTCTATCTTTAAAGTTTTCCATCTCTTATGTACGTCTTTCTTGCTATTCTATTATTTGTGCTTTCTTGCTGTCTTATTTATCAAAAGTTCAGCTCAAATCACTCGACCGAACTCATGTAGTACCATGTAAGATCCTACAGGATATTTTATTTGATTTCCAGCTTCCACCAGACCGTTATTTCCATTGAGACACAGAATCTGCCAGTCATATGTAAATGTCTTGCATACCTTAAGATATCTCAAATTACACTAAACACTTACATTAATGGGTCTGAATAAACCACTTTATACCTTGCTAGAAAGTGCGTGTCTAAAATAATGTAACTTTCATAGCAATAAAGTACTTTTGTGTTATATGTGGCTTTTCTCTTACACTGACAAGTACTGTCAATCTCCTCCTCTAATGGAACTTCTGTTTGTCTACTGACTAGACAGAGACAAATTGTTTGGATGAGGTGTGTAGTATTTAGGTAATTAGATTGAATCTGCTAGAATTATGTATTAAACTTTGTAAAGTAGTTGAAACAGCAGGTTACTGAAAAGGGGCAACACTGTGCTAAAACTAAGACATAGGTTGTCCTTTTTTGTCTGACACTTGTGCCCAATTCACATGAGGAGACATATATTCAAGTGTTAGATTTATTCTCTTACTCTCTGTCTCAGGAATAGTGTGGCTATAAATCTGCCAAGCAATAGTACAATATTGATGGATTTTGAATTTTCAGGCTATGAGTAGATAGGCATGACTTGGTAGAATATAGGGTCATATTTACAAAATAAATTCTGAAATTTCACAGACTTCACCAATTGGGCAGATGAGCCTCTGCAAAGAAGAAATAAGGGGAGAAAATTCCACTATTACTTTTTAAGAACTGAATTACTAAGGAAAAGTAAAAAGAATCCATGCAGAAATAAGGGTAAGATAGAACAGAAGTTTATTATATGCATACAGACTAGTAAAAAGGCTCCAGTGAGTGAGAGACACTTACTGAAAATTACATTTTAAATACACGAGAAGCTTGCATTTTATTTACAAAGACTTTCTCAAAATATCTTTTAACAGGAAAATATTGTGATGCTAAGAATTATTGTGGAAGTAACAAAAGACAGGAGCTTGAAGTCTTTATCCTCTGTAGATTGCAAATATTGAATTCTGAGCAGATATAGAGAGAGAATTGTAAACCAGACAAATCTTGTTAATCCATGAAAATCATCTACTCTTTGATTTAGGTATTGTGAGAAGAAATTGAAAAAAAGTTTTGGTTAAATGTGAATTCCACAGAATCCAAATGAAATTTAGAGAGTGGAAGACAAAATAGATATATTACTTTGGTTTCTTCACTAAGTGACTATTGATTTGTCACAAAATGTCTGTGGTATTTCCTAGAATTTCACTTTATTGGTTTTTTGGGGTTTTTTGTTTATTTTTTTTTCCTACAGATAACAAGCAGCTGTATTGATTTAGCAGGCCTGTTTTTTTGGTAGCAAGGGGCCACAAGGATGGCTCCTGTGGGAAGCTGCTGGAAGCTTCCCCCATGGCCAGCAGAGCCAATGACTGATGGCTCTGAGAATGGACATACTGCTGGCCAAAACTGGGCCGGTGAGAGAGGCTGGCTTAAATATGTCATCACATCAACTCTGTCACGACGTATTTAAGAACAAAATCAAAACAAAGTCATGGGTTTTGCTTCTAGTCAGAGAAGACGAGGAGGTGAGACCCTGTGAGGAAAAGAACATGGAGACACCATGGTCAGTGTAGAAGGAGGGGCAGGAGGTGCTCCAGGTGCTGGAGCTGAGATTCCTCTGCAGGGCANCTGTGGGAAGAGAGCCATGTCACAGCAGTTTTGGGAGGACTGAGTGCCCGTGGGAGGAGTTCATGTTGCAGTAGGTAAGATCTGGCTGCTTCTTGGGAGAGTGAACNCAGAGATCCACCCACAGCCCATGATGGAGGTGCTGGTGCCAGAGCCTGTGGATGCCTGGAGGACCCTGTGATCCAGTGGAAGAGAGAGAGCCCTTACTTCTAGGCTGGAGCAGCCTGTCCTTGGAGGACTGCACTCTGTGGGAAGAGAGCCATGTCACAGCAGTTTTGGGAGGACTGAGTGCCCGTGGGAGGAGTTCATGTTGCAGTAGGTAAGATCTGGCTGCTTCTTGGGAGAGTGAACCCATGTCAGAGAAGTTCACAGAGAACTGTCTCCCATGGGAGGGACTCCACAGCCTCATAAGGGGAGGACTCCTCTCCCAGAGCAGTGCAAGAACAATTCGGTGATGAACTGACCAAAAAGCCCCAGGCCTTGTCTCTCTGAGCTGTCTGTTGGAAGGAGGGAGGGGCTGCTGGGGGGGAGAAAGTGTGTTAAGGGCTCCTTTTGCTTCTCATTAAAGTTCTCTGACTCTTAGTGACAAATCCGCTTTTCAACTTAAGTTGAGCCTGTTTTCTCCTTGAAGTGTTTTCTCCCAGTCCTTATCTGAAGTCAGGTACCCTTTGTTAACTTTTTTTCATTTTCTGTCCATTTCCCAGCTGAGGCAGGGGAGGGTGAGCCAGAGACTCTCGACTCTCGTGGGTGCCTGGCATTGGGCCAGTGTCAAAGCACAACACCAGTGTATTCACTACTCTTACTTAAAAGGCCCTTTTCAGTATCAATATCCAGATAAAATTATTATTTTATCCACTAGTGGTTAGGTATAATAATTTTTTACAGTATCAACTGCCAGCTACTGAATTTTTAGAACAGAATACTATTGGTTTTATTAAAATGATTAAAATATTATTTTTCTCTTTACCTATTTAAATATTAGATTAAAACACAATGAATATTTGTATCTATTATATTGCAAACTGAATGTAAAGCTAAGTATATTGGCACTTAGTACCTTGTTTAAAAAATATGCCATATCACTCCTGGTGTATATATTTAGATTTTTTATAGTAAATTTTTATGGGGAAATAACTTATTTTTTCAAACTATATATAAAGGTCTTGTGCCCTTAAGAGACACGAGAAGATGCCACCACAAAACGTAACCTGTTGATTTTAATTGAAGAAACTTGTATTGATCTTCTTTCTAGTTTTTTAAAGATTGGTAAAATGGGATACAAAAGTAGAAAATATTATGAATCTTCACTCTCCTAAGTAGCTCAATAAACCTTAGCTTACTATAATGAAAATAGTCATGGTTATCAGCTCCATTTTTTAAGCAACTCAATGGTTTTGACCTGGTTTGGGATCCTTGAGTACAATTTATCAATCATGCAGAACTGTACTGTAACAAGATTTATGCCTATTTATGGCTTCTAAATGGCATATACACATAAATGTTTTGTAGACATAACCTCTGGCTTCAGTAATCAGGGAGACTATTAGGCAAATCAGATCTGCAAATTTTTAGGTTTTAAGGTCCCTCCAAGAATGGCTTTCTAGATTGCTCTCCTGGACACAAGCATGTAAATTCTGTCTATCTCCCAAATCAGAAAGTTTGTATCTGGGTTTATGACACTCTTTTGCAAGTCTCTGACTAGAATCTTGTCTGGTTCAAGTTTCCGAATAGCATCCTGAGGAAAGGGCTACAAATGTCATTCATCTGCACTTTTGTAAAGCTTTTGACATGCTTTAAGAAAGCCTTAAAGCCATCTAGTTTCAACTACTGTCAGGCAGGGGCACCTTCCACTAGATCAGGTTCAGAGCTAACAGGATCCAACCTGGCCTTGGACACTCCAAGATGAGGACATCCAAAACTTCTCGAGGTCCCCAGCAATATCCTGCTCTTAAATTGGAAGGAGAGGGATCCAATGGGTAGACTATAAGGTGGGTAAGGAATTGAAGGGATAGTCACATCCAGAGGGTAGTGGTCAATGGCTCAGAGTCCTGAAGTACATCAGTAACATCAATGTTAAATCAGGGGTTCTTACTGGGACCAATGCTGTTTAATGTCTTTATTAATGACACAGAATAAGGGATAGAGTGTACCCTAATCAAGTTTGCAGATGACTGAGTGGTGTGGTTGACACAGCTGATGGATGGGATGCCATCCAGAAGGACCTGGACAAACTCAGGAAGTTGACCTATGGAAATGTCCTGAGGTTTACCATGACCAAGTGCAAGGTGCCCCACCTGGATTGGGGAAAACGTCTGACATTGATAGAGCCTGGGGGATGATCAGATGGAAAGCAGCCCTGCCAAGAAGGACTGGGGTGTGCTGGTGGAGGAGAGGCATGACATGAGCCAGTAGTGTCCACTTGCAGCCCAGAAAGCCAATTTTATCCTGGGCTTAATCAAAACCAATGTGGTCAGCAGGGTGAGGGAGGTGATCCTGCCCCTTTACTCTGCTCTGGTGAGACCCCACCTGCTGTGCTACACCCAGCTCTGGAGTGCCCAGCACAGAAAGGACATAGACCTCTTGGGAAAGGTACAGAGGAGGGATACGAAGTAGATTAGAGGGATGGAGCATGTCTCCTATGAGCAAAGTCTAAGAGAATTGGGATTTTGAAGCCTAGAGAAGAGAAGGTTTTGGGATGCCCTAATTGTGGCTTTCCAGTACCTGAAAGGAGCCTACAAGAAAGAGGGAGACATTTTAAAAGGGTGTGTAATGATAGGACAAGGGAGAATGGCTTCAATCTGAAACAGAGTAGGTTTAGATTAGCATTTAGGAATAAATTTTTTACAATGAGGTTGAGAAGGCAATATATATATAACATATACATACATATGTATATATATATATATATATAAAACTATAACATCTTCTCCATATAAGGTCTCTATGGCCTACCCCTTGGAGTGTTGAAGGCTAGACTGGATGGGGCTCTGAACAACCTGATTTAGTTAAAAGCATCTGTGTCCATTGCAAGGGAATTGGAACTAGATGGGGAACATTCCAACCCAAGCCATTCTATG
>VXBQ01013214.1:97326-244587 GCA_013400175.1 Phainopepla nitens | reverse complement strand
TATGTTCAAGAGAACCTCAAAAAACTCTGAAGAAGATTACCTTTTCATCTCAAACAATAGAAAACCATAGAACCCTAAGAAAGAGCCATGGTCTGGGTTTTTTTCATGGCATGACCATAATAGTCTATCCAGTTCTGGAGTTAATTTCCAGTGGACTTTAACATGTCAGTGTGGGTGTAGCTCTTCCTGCAGATTAAACAAAGTAACTAAACTCTGAACCTTCAGATCAGTATAGATTTCTTTTGATTTTTTCTAATATAGGATGAGTCTTGATGTACAGCCTTGTTTACAGGTGAAATGTCTAGATGATGTGAAAGTATCAACTGTAACCAACAAAGAAATACCAACAATAATGAAATTATTATTGCCAATCATATCGTTATTATCTTGACATGGAAGAGAATTACAATTAATAGAGAATCACATTCTTGCATCATATTCCATTAAATGCAACTGACATACATCATACACTTATACTGATTTTGACTTTTACTAGATGACTGTAAAAATGGTTTTCAGAAAGAACTAGAAAATTGGTTCAGCCTCATCAATTTCAAAAACCATCATAGAATTTTCTTATATTTTTTATTCAGATGATTTTTAGTCTGTGAAGGAATGTAAGCTGAAACTAGAATTGCATTTGAATATCTGATTTCTTTTGATTTGTATTTGTGTTTTCACATGAAAATGCCTTTCCAGCATTCTCAACACACCTCTTGCTAATCCTTGGTAAATTAATATGGAGTTGGTTTCTATCCTTTATCTCCAAACTGAATTAGCAAAATTAACATTCACAGTCANAACCCAAGCCATTCTATGGTTCTCAGAAGACAGGACTTATATATTTCCCTACAGTTTGTGGGAACCAATTCATAGCATTGCAATTCACTTTTCTCCCACTCAGCAAAACCAAATATGTTCAAGAGAACCTCAAAAAACTCTGCCTTTGTCTTACTTAGCATTTACTAATTGTCATTTTTATAAAACCAGTATTTGTAAAATAAATAGTTCCACTCAATTTAACTTAATTAATTGTGCACTGCATAATTATTCCTTTCTCCCTTGAAAGGAGCAACAGGTAGAAAGCAGAAGTCAAAAATCTCCCTATGTAAAGAGAGGAATCAAAAATGAAGCTACCTAATAGTAATGATGATTTAACCATCCACAGATTTTTACAAATATTTCTATTTAAAAAAAAACATTTATTTTATTACCATTATGTTTGACCTACAGCAATTTTCTCCATAAAGATATAATTAGCATTTTGAATCTATAGTTAAAAAGATTTTCCAGCAAGCAAAAAAGTGTCATTCGAAGTTGTTGGCTTTCAGCTTTCTGGTCACCATGCATATGCATTTAATTCATTTAATTAACTTTCACATTAATTATAAAATATAATCTGATGAAAAACTATTCAGTTAATTATTTACAGATATAAATATGTAAAATTGTGAGTATCTTGAAAGTTCAATATGAAGATATTTCTCCTATGAAGGACAGTTAATCCCCCTGATGAATATTGCAATGAAGTATTCTTTTGAAAAGTGTAAATTTTGGGGATTATATAATTTAAGTGAAAATCTGCTTAATTCACCTACTTCTTGATATATATAGATATTATTTTGACAGATGTAAAGGGAAGATATATCACATTCAATAGTTCTATGTACCACTATATGAGCCTGTTTGCTCATCCTCTCTATATAAAACAGGCTGTGATGAAATTGAAGCATCTCAGAAAATTCAGATAAATATTCAGCAAGTGATAAGTTAAAAAAAATAACTTTTTCTCTCCTGGTTTGCCAAAAAAAAAGAAAAAAAAAAGAAACTTTATCTGTATATGCAGAAAATTATAATTGTTTTCTACTGAAACAGAAATAGTCAGTCATAGAGTTATATACCTGTCTTGTATGTATGGAGAAGAGGGATGGAGTTCACAAAGGAATACCTTCAAAAGACATGTGTTCAACAGATTTGTGGGTGTTTTCTCTATCCAAAGAAGTCATAACTCCAAAAAGAGATATAAAGGACAGAGAAATGGTTCGGTGGAAGTATCAATGGGCAAGAGTAAAAAAGTCAAAGTCCCTCCAGAGGTACTTACAGCTACACACCCAGCTCTAGAATAAATAGATCAGTTGTTGCCTTCTGGGATTACCTCTACTCAGAGAGCATAGGAGAAAGACCTAATTCCCCAGTCAATGCACTGGTCTTGGTTTACATGGCAAAGTTGGGGGAGGTGAGGGCTTTGAGGATGTCCTCTGTGAGAAGAGGCCATGGGCTCCCCTGTACATCTGAGTAGCTGAATTCTTTTGAATTCAATTCTTACTTATACATGCTTAAGAAGCAATAAAAAGTTTTCCCAGTCCAGTCTCTGTCCATGATGGTTATGGTCAAGTTATTTCCTTGTCTTTCTCTTTACCCAGTAGATTTTTTTTTATCTTACTTTCTCACCTTCCCCTGTAGAGGAGGGGGCATAAGATAGCAGCTGGATTAGCTGTCAAGTCAGCCAAAGTCAACCTTCCTCATGCAATATAAAGTAAAATGTCTGTAGTATAGTCACTATCTTCTTCCTACCACATAAAGTTATATGATCTTATACGGAATAGAGATTGCAATTATCATGTATAAATATATGGCTGTCTTTGCATTTTCCCCCATCACATCCCCAAATCACAAATAATAATAAAGATTGCTAAGAACCTAAAATGAGCATGATAAAATATGGGTTAATCCAGAATCATCTTGACAAAACAGACAAAATACCTCAAGCTTGAGAACTAGACTTGCTAGCACAGACTGTTACGCACACACAAAGAGAACTCTGTGGTACTATTCCCACCCTCCAAACCCAGTCATTCCAATGGACTCACCCTTGGAGAATCCAAAAGTCTCCTGGTACAGCCCTGTGAGGAACAGGAACAGGCTGTCCATTCCTCTCAGACATTTATTTGCACTCTTACCTGCCTCTGGGCTCTTTGCTCCTCTGGGCATGTGGAAATGGGCCATTGATGGTCTGGTGGCTCCTGGGATGGGTCTAGGAGGAGCTGAGACAGACTATTCCATGGATTTTCCCCACCACTTGTTTTCTCTGTGTGCTCCTTTGTGAGTATTCAGGCAAGTTTTTGCCACATGATCCAATAGAAAATATGAAAGTCATACATAAAAAAGTGATATAGATCTGATCTCACTTTCATTAAAGTCAAAGAAAATTTGTTGCTGTATGTTGTATAGCTGAGATGAAAGCATGTACAATCAATATTTTAAAATGGACAAAAAGGAATTTTTGGCATATAAAATTAGCCTTTATACCTATAATTACTTTGGCACTCAAAAGAAGAAAAAATAATCAAAAGCATAACAGTAAAATTGATTAATTTTCAATTTTGAGGAATAATTTGTTGCAAAGCTTGAAAGACTTTTAAGGAACAATTAATTTAATCTAAAAGTAGTGTGTTTATTAAGACTTTTAATTGCTGCTTCTATGAAAATTTGTAGAGGATGCTATAAGAATTTTATGAGCAAAATCTCAGGTTTTTCTGATCATCCTCACATCACATAGAAAGAATATTTTCTTCCAAGTAAGGAAAGGCGTTAAATGATACACAGAGAGAAGAAATTGCAGCAGTTTGACCCAAACTCAACTGCAGAATATTAGTAACTTCTTTTCTGACTGGCTGGTGGTTCCATACCACATTCTTTTTCTACCTGTTGAAGTATAATCCCAGAATTTAGGAAATTTCAAAGTATGAAAAAGTATGTAATAGGTAGCTTTGCAGGAGAATAGTGAGAAATACACAGTCTACTTAATCATAAGGTTTACTTAATCTTTATATGATGCGGTAATTTTCTAGCCCTCAGTCATAGGACACAAATAATTAGTATTGAATTGCTATAGTACACTGCAATGTGAGTAAGAATTAGAGTACAGGGACACTGAAGTCTTTGTCCTGTTCATATTACTGACAGTATCAGCAACTGACTGGAACAGCCTAAATTCTTTAATGTGTATATCCTCTAGACAGCATCACATAGAAAGTTAATGCTCTGTTCTTTCTTTATGGTTGGATAACTAAGCTAAAAAAGAATTAGCTATTTCTAGCTTTCTAGAGTATGGAAATGTTGATTTATCATACTTTCTGGACTTGCCCTAGTGCTAGACAATTGAATACATTTCTTTCTCAGTGGGTCCCCTTTGAGGATTCAGGATTAAGGTTGTTCATCTGACCCTGCAGGTGAATGACATGGTGCAACCCACAAACATACGGTGTTTTTCTTCCTCAAGCCAAGAAAATTTTTTTTATAGGACATTTTCCCCAACCTTTAATGATTTAAAACTATGTTCAGGTGTTATCTGGGAGGATCTTCCCTGTCTGAGTCAAAGCCATCACCGGTGCTGGCCTAGAAATTAAATGTGCAGACAATCATGTGTCAGTGCATGGGCCCATTTTCTGGTCTTAGCGTATTATGTTAAACTAATTTTGTGACAAAACCAAAAAAAGGTTTGGTGATCATTTTTGTGTCTGAACAAATCAGTGTTACTGAGAGAGGTATTTCTATGACACATACTCTTCTGTCGGATGTGTTGTATCTATTTTGATATTGCACCATCATTGGGAATGATCTTTATAAACAGAGCATTACACATGCATTAAATATTGTAAATAAAATTATTATATTTAAAATTTACCTATTGAGGCAAAAAATCCCATATTTCTTTCACGTGTTCACGTATTATTAGCATCACATATGTCCTCAGGAACACTTCATATCCAGGTTTTGGAAAAAAAACTTTGTTAGTATGTTCTTTTGAACTAAGATGCTTTTCTGAACAAAGTATGCAATTTCAAGCCATCAAAACACCAACAGACCTGTGTTTTTTCTGTTACTTTTCTCACCTTTTAAGGTACTCAGTATCATCAAGGTAGGACTACTACCATGTTTTGAGTTTAATAGGGTTCTTTTCCATACCTTAACTGTATCTTGGCACCAGTAAATAGCAATAGTGATTACTTTAGCCCTTCAACTTTTTTCAGTGTGATCATTCTTCTGTTTTCCTTGTGATTTCCAGCCATGATAGTATACAAAAGCTGCAGAAAAATGTTATTTTTCAGTTTCCTGTTGCTTTGCCTGATTTTTGCTGTTTAACTTCTGTATTCTGCACACAGTGCTAGTGATTTTAACTGCAGTTTAGTCAATTATGAAAAAATCCAGGATAAATATTAAATTCTTTTATTTCTAAGGTTTAATTTTAATAAAAATGTTTTTGTCAGACCCGAACCAGATTCTTATTTTGGTTGACAGTTATTGCATTCGATTTATTTGTCTGTGCCTCAGAATTTAAGCTTTTAGGTGTTGCCAGTGCACACAAAATAAAAGTTTTGCTGATTTACAGTTAGAAGTGTCTAACATATGTTTAAGATTCCATTTAACAGGTAGTACCATTTGAATTAATGCAGTCTTTCTTGTGTTTAAATTCAGATGTGAATTTAAATATCAGAATTAGGGTGTCCAAACTTGTCACTGTAGTCTTTTAATACACCTTGCAAATATTATGGTGGGAGAATTTGTAATAAGAAATCATGTGATCTATCTTAGTCTACTCTTTTCATACCTTATATTTTGTTTCAGGATTTAAAATTTTAAAAGAGTATCAACACTCTTTCAGCACAAATCCAGAACATGTTTTCATGCTAGCCACTGTGAATAAAATTGATTCTACCCGGCTAAAACCAGCACAGATTCAGAGCACTGGATGTACTTAAGCATATAATTCCTGTTTGTTATTCTCTATGAACCTAAAAATACACTGTTACATTAAACGAAAAAAAGAAATACCTTGCTCGTTTAAATTGCTTACAAGTTCAATGACAAAGGACAAAAAGAGGACACAAAGTCCTCAGTCTGTTCTTTCCTCTTCAAATGGGAAATGACCTTAAACAACAAATGTACTCTTATGGAAGAAAAAGCTCTAATAAATTATATAAGTGCTTTGAAAATTAGTCTTTTATGTCAGACTTCTTGCAATACTTTTCAAAATTCTGTCCCTGACTATGCAAGGTGTCTACTAAGATATGTAGGTCATCACCTAACTTATTTTTCTCATTTTATTTTCTACTTTCTTCTTATAAATGTCATGGTCTAAATATATGAGCCATGACAGAATGTACTTTATTGTATCACATGATTTTAATCTTAATATTTTATCAAGACCGTATGGAGTTTTCACCTACATTAGGCTCACTAATCTGAATAGAAAGCTTACTCTATTGCTCTATTTTATTCTTCATTTTCAAATGTTATTTCCTGATTATTTCCAGATTTCCACCATCTACTAGCTAGGCGGAGAAATGATTGAGAGCAGTACAGAAGAGAAGGACTTTTGGTTATGGTTGATGGGAAACTCAATACGAGCCTGTAGTGTGTGCTCAGAAAGCCACCCCTATCCTGGCTGGGATGCATCAAAAAACATGACCAGCAGGTCAGAGGAGGTGATTCTGCCCCTCTGCTCTGCTCCCATGAAACCCCACCTCGAGTACTGTGTACAGTACTGTGTAGAGCACAGTGTATAGTTCTGGTGTTCCCAATGTAAGAAGGACATGGAACTGTTGGAGCTAACCCAGAGGAGTGCCATGAAGTTGATAAGGGGACTAGAGTGCCTTGTCTTTGAAAGCAGGCTGAGAAAGTTGGGGCTGTTCAGCCTGTAGAAGAGAAGGTTTTGTGGAGATCTCATAGCAACTTTCCAGTATCTGAAGGGGACCTGCAAGGAAGTCGGAAAGGGACTCTTAATCAGGACCTCTAGTGATATGACAAGGGCTCATGAGTTCAAACTGAAAGAGAGGAATTTAGGTTAGATATAAGGAAGAAATTTTTTATTGTGAGGGTGGTGACACACTTGAATAGGTTGCCCAGAGAGGGTGTGGTTGTCCCATCCCTGAGAGTGTTCAAGGCCTGATTGGATGGGGCATTGAACAACCTGGTCTAGTGAGAAGTGTCTCTGCTCATAGCAAGGGTTTGGAACTAGACGATTTTTATGGTCCCTTCCAACCCAAACCATTCTGATTCCACAATTCTATGATGTCATGACCCCAACTTGTATATATGGTATATTTTGTTACCAGTTAGCAGTCTTAGGAGGTTTAATCCTGAACTGAATGAAGTTTATGTTACTGTAAACAGCCAGCTAAAGAATTACACTTGAACGTGGCTTTGGATTCAACATATTTTGTCTACTGAAATTTTTCAATAAGACCTATATTCCAAAGTTTATCACTTTAGTTTATAGGTTATCTGGTCCTCTAAGTTCCTGTAGAATCCATATACTGTGATTCCAGTGAAGACTGCAGAAAATAAGTTTATTCAGTGTTTTGCATGAGGCTCAGAAATATTTAGTTTAAAAATGAAATTTCTTTTAATCATCTATCTTAGCAAATAAGATTGGATCTTGCTCAAAAAACAAGTAGAATAATTTATTTAAGTTTCATATATTCTTGCTGCACTGGTACATAAAGTAGTCTTAGATAAAGCATATTTATTCTTTCCTTAATTAAAAAATGTATGTGCACAGAAGCAATATGATATCCATTCAAGTTCTGATGGGGCCTACTGGTGTAGTGGGTGGCATCCCTCCCCATGACCTTGGAGCTGGAACTATATAATCTTAAAGTCCCTTACAACCCAAGCATTTCCATGTTTCTATAATATTATCACAATGAAGTGATTCTATCAGAAGATCTGGCCATTATATAGGACAGAAAAAACTAGAGCGTAGGAGCCATGTTGGTACTCGAGGACAGTAATCCGCTGAGTTGGAATGCATAAGTAATCACAAATTCCCTGAAAGGCAGTGTCACAACAAATAAAACTTAATGAACTCTGGCAATTACTAAGGTAGACCTTTTGTTGAAAGCTATTTTGAATAACTGGAAAGTACACAATTTAGAAGAAGCATTCCAAGATCTCCAGAGTTATAGGTTTAAAAATGTTCAGCAAGTTCATCAATCATGTAAATTTACATTTGCCTTCTGCAAGTAAATGTGCTAGAAGCACTGCAACCTCTCTCTCCAAAGGCTCATTTGCCAGCTAATCAACTGTCTGATGAACCATATTTGCAGTGTTTTACATCCCATAATAAGAAATACAAGACCAAATATTCTGTGTAATTCATAACATATTAGGCACTTGCAGCTTTGTGTTACTGTATTCCTAAAACTGCCTAATATTCAAGTGGTTTACTACAAAATTTTTTACACTGCACTACTTGAATAATACACTCTAGCAGTCTGTACTGAGTATGAGTTGGTGATAGTAACTTGGTTTTGTCTATAGTCAGATAACACAACATAAATAATTGGGTCTGGATCCAGCACAGAGGTCCAGTCAGAAAGTTAGGAAGGTAGATATCAAGACGGGACTTGGGATGGGACCAGAGGCAGGACTAAACTCAGGTATCTTGTATCATGAGCTGCCTGAGCTTGGGCTGTGATTGAAGACCATTCAGAGTCCAGTAGTCCTTAGGATCCTGACATTGTCCTTCATTCTTTGTCTTTCAGAAAGATTTGGTCATTGGCCTGTTGTTCCTTGGAAAATCTTTTTTTTTTTGCTAAAGATAGGTACAATCTTTGCCTTTCTCCAGCCCTCAGGAATTTCTTCAGATCACCAGTTTTTTCAGATCAGCCTCTGATGAAGATCATGGTGAGGCAGGCTCTCTGTTCACAGTCCACAGAGGTTTATGGTGGAGCAGAGATTCATCTGCAGCCCAGGAAGGACTCCTCGCTGGAGCAGGGAGATGCCCAAAGATTTCCCTGATTCCATGGGAAGACCATGTAGGAAGTAAGATACTCCGAGCAGGACCTGTGAATTCATGGAGAGAGAAGCCCACTCTGGACCATGTTTGCTGGCAGGACCTGTGACCACGCAGGGGACCCATGGTGGAGCAGCTTCTTCCAGAAGTACTGCATCCTGTGGAAGAGACCCGTTCTGGAACGGCTCATGAATAACTGCAGCCTGGGGAAGGACTCACACTGGGGAAACTCATGAAGGACTGTTTCCTTTGTAGAAGGGGAAGAGTGTGAAGAATCATCAGGAGGTTGATTGGTTCAAAATGTTGCATCCAGTTTTTGGAGCGCCATTGTTTTCTTGAATGTATCAGGATTTGCTGTAGGGCTCAGGGAACTGTGGGTCCAGGTGATGTCATTCTTTATCCTGTAGTGGGACAAAAGGCTTATGTAAGAAGGGAACTTACAGCCTCCCAAAACTGTACATCTGGTAAGCAGATGGATGTGTTAATCTCCCACAGTCTCCAATTACAGTCATACACAGTTTTCTCTTGTTTCTGACACATGGATAGGGCTCAGCTGGCCTAGATACCTTCTCAGAGGGAACTTGTTAATTTCTGCTGCCACAGTTTTCTGAAGAAAGCCTTCTGTAGATTTCTGTGAGAGCTATAGGCATTTATAGACAAACACCAGAGAGTGCCATAAGTCACCATGTTGGGAGTCTTAATTTTCTGCCCATTTGACTGTAACCTCTGACTATCTTTTCCTGCTCTGAACTCTAAGAACAAACTACCAGTCTGTTATTCTTCCTCCCTGATATCAAACAAAACCACTGGACATAATTTTAAATGGTTTTTTGTTGTTCAATTTCTTCTTTCCTCAAAAGTTCTTTACCGTGCAAATACCTGCGTGTTCTGGTTTTGGCTGCAGTAATGTCAATTTTCTTCACAATGACTGATGTGGGGCTGTATATTGGATTTGTGCACAGGGTTGATATTATAAATGATGGTTTTCGTATGTATATAAGAGATGTTTTTGTTATTCAAATACGTAACAAAGAAAAACAGAAAGAGTACACAGAAAGAAGTAAATATCATCGCTGAGAGAATGGTTAACTTGGAAATCCTGGGAGCTTATTTTAAAACTTCAATTATGCAACCTATTGAATGGTTCATTTTACATTGTATGCTTTCATAAATAAAATGTATATTTATCACTCAAGCCTTTAAAGGAGAAATTTTAAAGCACATTGATAGAAAGTTCCTATATGTAAATCTGTACCTCCACTCTTCTAAAACTTTCTCAGTAGCATTTTGTGTAGCACTCATGGATGATTACACAGACACAAAAAGATAAAATAAAAGTAATTTGACTGTCTCTTTAAGTTCAAAACCTGTAGATGAAAACTTTCCTTTGCTTAGAAAACATATAGTATAGTCACAGTTGAATTTTATTCTGGTGAAAGTATTCTTTTGGGATCGTTTAGATTTTTCAAAAGTGAAAAACATGTTTACTTGTTCTAACATCCGTTGTGAGATCATTAAATTCCTACACTTATCAAGAAATGAAAACAAGAAAACTGCCAACTTGTGTTTGTGCTCTTACAGGTTAATTAATACAAAAAACATTATTGATACAATGCTGAAGATTTCACAAGTTTAAATTTTGGTTTGGGTTTTTTTTTTCTCCCAAAAGGAATAGAATAAAGAGGAAACGAGTGGATGAGACAAATGTGTGTGTTATTCTTTTTTTTCACCCATACATTGGGTATGTTGGTAAATAAATTAAAGCTTTTGAAAACGATGTTATCTTTGTTTAGGCTTTCTTTTCAGCTTATTTTTTCTCTACTTTGGGCACAAAGAAGAAACAATTTTCAAAGTATTATATGCTGTATTTTGGTTTTTGACACTTTTCCATAAAGATCATGATCAAATTTGTTCAATTTGCAATAAGATATATGAGTATCCACATCACCTAAACAGTCTCATTGAGGACCTAAATGACCTTTGTGGAAGACAGCAAAAAAATTTAACTGAAAATTAAGCAACTGCACTCATTCTTCCACTGGGAGCTGGAGTTAATTGTTGGAGGGGAAATAAGGCTTCATCTAATTCCCTTTTACCTTTGGGGTTGTTCTATACCTAAAGTACTTAAATACAGTCTCTTTAGAGACTATAGTCCAAATAAGACAATGAAGGATAAGAATACAGCTATCCCTTCTCTTTTTACAATTTTCTGACCATCCAAATGGATGTAAGAAGTGCTGCCAGTTTCAGAAGTAAGGTTGAAATCATCTATATCACATTAGAAACTGATTTTATGCTTTTTTCTTGCAGAGGAGAAAGTTCACAGAAGGAAATCACACTCTGCAGCACTTATATATAGACAATATTCCAGGGTCTGGGGAGCCCTTGAACTCATATTTCTATAATACCTATCAATTAAACAACATATATACTATGTATCCCCTTCTACGTATCAGCTAAGTGTGTATGACACACACCAACTAAAAATATTCATCTCACTTATTTCTGACAGCCATGCTTCATGAAGTTCTTATGTTTTGTCTAATTCCTCTTTTAACACATCCTATTTTATCATTGTTTAGACAGAGACACTCAGAATCCTATCTATGTCTAGAATTACTAGCAGAAAAAAACCAATAACAACATAGTATATTACTGTACTTTCAAGATGAATGTGTTACAGATACAGAACTGTTATCTCACCTCTTAACAATTCCATTCTCACCTGATCACAGAATACAGCCAACCTGTGGCTGTGAAGTTTGTCATATATCAACTTCTGGATATTTGCAACAACCTACAGCTTAAAGATCCCATTTACTTTTAGGAAGTAAAAATTATCTTTTTGGTCTGTAGTTTTATTGAACTTTTTTCTTTGTCTCTTCCATACTGGAAGTTTCTCTGCAATGCAGTTTTTGAAAGTAAATCCTGTCTTTCTGGATACAATTCAGCTGAATCTTTTCCCATGAAGTCTGAGTTTCAAGTGTACCCATGGGAATAAATTTGATACTTTACAAGAAATATTCCAATATTATCAGCATCTCAATATTTAAAAAGCTTGGGAAGAGACAGGGGAAAATTAAGCACATTTTCTAAGTATTCTTTACTAATGAACTTTTGTCTTATCCCCATGTACATGGGTATTTTACCTTTATTATACCACTAGATGCAGATTTTCTTAAGCAAACTTCCTTTCTCCATAGCTGCAGAAACAATGCTGAATCTTTAAGCAGTCTCAGAGGGTGCAATTTCATTTTCTACCTCATTTTCCCCATCCTACCTCTTTCTCCCAGCTATTAACAACCGAGTTATTAGAGGGAAAAAAATAAAAAGCAAAAAGAAAATTTTTTAATTTTAAATATTTTAATTTTAATATTCAGTAATAAAAAAATCTTAATTTAAAAAGACCATTACTTCTGAATTTTAAGGTTTGCAATTACTATTTTCTTACATTTTAAAATACAATCAGGTATTCAGCACCCAAACTTAGTAACATATAGGTTTTCTGTACCTTTTACAGATTTTCATTCCTTCAAGTGTAAGAGCTTTGTAGTAGTGACTTGGACATGAGATTGAGCTTGAAAAAACTGAACTTAGGAGCAAAAGCAGTATTGTCAAGCTCCCTCAAATAGTGGTATAGATCTTCTTTTCAAAAGATCCAAATGTTTCAACTTCCTTTTGAGTATGGCTCAAAATTTAAGTGTACTTAACTCACTGATCTATATGTTAACTATCTCAATCTTTTGTTAAGTGATTTCATCTAACATAACAGGTAAGATTTAAAATCATACTATCGTCTAGAGAAAACATTAATTTCCCTAGAAAGTTTAGTAACACAATTCATAAAACCCTATGGAATATTGTGGTAAATACTGTGAATACTTTTGTGACATGATGTCTTAAAAGTCCCACAGTTTGAGGCCACGAGTGATACCCTTTGCCTCATAAAGGACATGGCTAAACTAATTATTGGTATTACACAAAGACAAGAAATCCATATTTATTAGTCTTCTAAGATTAGGTTAATTGACGAAAAAGTGAATATATATGAGCTGTAGTTGTGACTTCCTTCCATGCATTTATTTATTATTTTAAAGGCTTTAAAACCATTTTGCATGTTTTTATCTCTTAATAAAAAAATAATCTGTTATTCTCTTATAAAGAGTCTCAACCAAGGACACTGGGTCATGCCATGAGGAACTTCACATCAGCATCAAGGGTGTATCTCAGCTCTCATGCAGCTAGTTTACTGAACTTCTCTATAAGGGCAAGCATTTGGAGAATGGGAGATCATTTTAGTACTATTCAGAGTGTCACACAGCATCTTTCAAAAATTAAAATGGAGTATCTGCTTACTACTACCAGCACAGGTCAAAACAACTGTCACATGGGAACATGCAGAAGAATATCTCTTGATTGTTTTGTTTTCCAATAAGAAATTCAATATCAAGAGAACAAAATCACTGCTGTCACTAAGTCATACCTTTGGGTTGCTTTTTTCACCCATTTGACTACAAATTTTTTAAAATATTTAAATGACTAAGAAAATGTAAATGTATAAGAAAACTTGTTCAATAGCATGTGAATGTCTTGTAGAGTGCTTTGGAGATACTTTGGTTTAATCTTCTTCTGTCTTGAATTTGCATTTAATTATTTTGAAAGAGTAGAAGAATATACCCTGAATGCTATTAACTGAGGTTTTACTTAAAGGTCTTGAGTGATCTTTCAGACAAATTGCTTCATACCGTTCAATAAAATGCTAAAACTGTACAAATTTCCATTCAGTCAAAACAGAAGTATCTTATACTACTCTTCCCATGACCCCTCTATGGAATCGTAAAATTGTAGCATAATGGAATATCATCAGTTGAAAGGGACCCACAAGGACCATCTAAGTCTAACTCCTGGATCTGCACAGGATAACCCTAAGAATTGCACCACATACCTGAGTGCAGTGTCGAAATGCTTCTTGAACTCTGCAACACAGCTTCATGCTGTGAACACTTCCCTGGGGAGCCTGTTCTGATGCCCAACCACCCTTTGGGTGAAGAATCTTTTTCTAAAATCCAACCTAAACATGCCCTGAAAAAACTTCAGGCCATGCCCTCAGGTCCTGTCACTGGCTGCCACAGATATCAGTGTCTGTCCCTTCTCTTCCCCCTGTGAGAAAATTGTTGACTACTAGGCCATCCCTCACGTCTCCAGGCTGAACAAGTCAAATGACCTCAGCCACTTCTCATACAACTTCCTCTCCAGACTTTTAACCATCTTCATTGTCCTCATTCAGATGATCTCTAATAGTTTAATGTCTTTTTTGTACTGTGGCACCCAAAACTGCCCCCAGCACTTGAGGTGAGGCCACCCCAGCTCAGAGCAGAGCAGGAAAATCCCCTCCCTTGCCCATCTGGTGATGCTGGGTCTGATGCCGCCCAGGGCAGGGTTGGCCCTCCGGGCTGCCAGGGCACTGCTGGCTCAACTTGCCATTGACAAGGACCCCCAGGTCCCTTCCTGTGGCACTGCTTTCCAGCATCTCATTCTCCACTTTGTACGTATGTCCACGGGTTGTACCATCCCAGGTACAGAATCCAGCATTCATTTTCCCTTGTGAACTCCCTATGGGTGGGGAGTGCCCAGCCCTCTGATCAGTCAAGGTCTCTCTTGCAGGGCCTTTCCATGTTTAAGGGACACAACAGCTACTCCCGATTCAGCACAATTGGCAAACTTAGTATACTTTTGAGTCCTGTGTCCAGATTGTTTATGAACAGGTTGAAGAAAACTTGTTTGAACATGGAGTCTTGCAGAACCCTTTCCTGAACATGAAGGGCCTCCTCTTGAATAAAAAAGCTATGATTTCTCTTTATGAAATCTCGTCTCTGAGCCCTTCCTGATCAAAAGAGGCAAACTAAGACAAACTGTTAGATGTGTTCCACCTGTGATGTAAATCATGTCCTAAGAATTGAGCAGATATCATCAAATTTAATTAGGGTCTTACTCAGTAGATAGGTTGCCAAATTGAAAAGGTTGAATTGTAGTGCTTGAGCAAGCAGGTTACCTTGCTTCTGAGAGACCAAAACGTACTTTTTTTTTCTATAGCCCATTAATAGTGACAGTAGAAGGTGAAGGAGCAAGAAGAACATGTAGCAAAACTCCTGATTAGAGAATGTTAATCCTCACTTTTGTTTTGCATGTTTAAAGAATGCATTTTCTTTATTTTGTGATAAAGTAGATGACACCAAACAGAGAATAACATGTAATTTCATTTAACAGCGAAAATCCAGATTTTTTGTAGCACAACAGATTGTATTTATCTTTATTGTCTAATTAAAAAGTTAAACATTAGCATTTTGTTGCTACCTCAACCACAAAATTATGCAGCTTGGAAAACAATAGTTAAGGGATATCCTAGTGGTTGATATTTCCAAGCGTGACATGAAGCATATGCTCCCAGGATTTCAGTCTCCTTGAACCATCATTGTCTGTAGTATGAGCGCATACAGAAAGATAACTATATATTCTGTAATGCTTGATGATCCCTGTGTGCAGTAAACTGTTGGTAAAATACAGATTTGTCAAGAGCTATCTTGACAACTTAGAAAGTTCTGTTCAATGTGGAATATTTTTCATTGCTGCCAAGTCCTATATAGGAGCTTCAAACTACTTCTCTGTTACCATTCTCCTCTAACAAATTTTTGTAATTTTTCCTTTTAATTTTCCCGCCAATTTCTTAATGTTTATATATAAAAAGGAACATTGTGAAGAGGGAAATTTTACTTTTACAGAGTATATTTTTATGATTAATTTTCAATATGTTGCTGTAATGAGATTTCCGGGACACATAGATCATATAAAATCTTAATTAATTTTACATTTCAAGAAAAATATAATAAAGGGTAACTAAAGTGAATTATTTCTGAAGGCCAAGGGTGCAGAATGCCTCAGAATTGCCATAATGCATTGCCCAGCTCACCCAACAGCCTAAATAGAATAATCAGAGAGAGATGCAGAAAATTCTGAAACACACAAGAAATGACTTGTCCAATGGGAAAAAATTATTTCTCTCTACTGTCAACTGGTGGTTAATTTATATCTTAGAGCTTACTGTTTTATATTAATCTAAAAATATTTTATCTTCTACTACATAATTATTAATTTTCTTAATTTCTGTATAGAGTTTCTATATGTAAAAATACTCCTCTAGATGCCAGTATTATCATGTGGCAATGAATTCCATTAGTCAGTTTTGTGTCAAGTAAAATTATATTCTTTTTTTCAGTTTTAAATGTCCTGCCCTTGGCTTTCATTGATTGTTTGGAATCCCAGTCTAGCTTGTCAGCAATATTTTTATACAATGTGACATACATATAACAGCCTTTTCCTAGTGTATCATCCTAAAGTATAGACCCTGACTCTTGTTTTCTTTTTTTCCTATACTCTATTTGAGCTCTTGGTGACCACTATTGTTATCAGTGTTGGGATCCTGCTATTAAAAGGCAAAGGAGAAGGCATTAAAGAGTCCAAAGTGGCTACAAGTTTGCCAGATATAGACAAGGGAAATAATAATATCTATCTCATTTTTCATTACCCATTTGGGTGGCAGATAAGTTGTAGAAATAATAAATAAAAGTTTTAAAATATTTTCTTAGTTTTCTATTTTTTTCTAGATTTGTCTTACTTTTTCTTATGTCTAACTGAACAATGTTTCATTTTCAATCAAATAGCTTTATTTTCTAAGACATTCTGAAATTCAAAGATCAGGTGCCTTGAGGGTCTGTGTCCAAACAAGGTCTACCTTTTGATGAAAGAAGAACATAATAATGAAAGGATTTAAGAGTACAACAGACTTTCTGCAGAACCCAGTAGCTAGCCCCAATTCATTCTCTTATCTATAGTCCCCTGCTGTTTAAATAGCATGACAACAATGAAATTAGGGTTTAGATTTATGGAGTAGGAGTTTCATAAAAGAGATGAATCCTAGTTTCTTTATGATTGTTATCTTATTTTAGAATGCTACATATAGTTCTTGGAACAGAGATAAAACTTGAATGCTCACAGTTTTTGGTTTTTTTTATTCCTTTTTAAACACACAAATACAATTCTAAATAAACATAGAATAAAAGGGTTTTTGTTCTAGCAGTACAGTAGAACTTGTGTTGACGATTTCTAGGGTATATTAATTCTCATAATCAATGAAGATCAGTTAACATAGATTTGTATATTCAAGCTAGGTGGAGTCTATTTACTACTTGATAATTGCTATGGTAACTACTTGTTGCTGAAAAGTATGAAAACTGTGGACTGTCGAGAAAGTAATGGCTTCCTTAGGAAAACATGGCATATTTTGATTAGAATATACTGTCAAACGTGGCGTTTGAATGAAGGTAAATGATTTTTTTCATATTGTTTCTTAATCTGAAAAAAACAGAGAGCAGATTATAACACTAACCGAATGCATAATTGAATCACAAAGTCACTGTTTGCCACTCAGACATAAAGATTAATTTCAGAATACTTAATACAATTATTAAATCTCTCTTCAGATAGTTAACAGAAATGTATTGTTCAAGATAAATTTAAAAAAAAATCTATTTTACTGCATCTGTTCCTTTCTTTTCATTCCCTTTATATTAATTTCTCATAGTGTAAAATTAATATCTTAAATGTTTTAGTCCAGTAGAAGACACAATCTATCAGGATTACAAAGCAGATGTTGCCAAGCAATATCAATATCAACAAAGGTGCGTAGCTCTGAACACAGAAGAAGGTTGTATGTAATCATACGTAAATAATTACTCATAAAATACATTTAATAAAGAGTAACATATTTTAATTTGAACATAGTCCAGTCATACAAAAATCAAAATATTGTCAAGACTGTTATACTTCTTTCCACAAACTGGAACTTAAAATATATATTGCTCTTTCTTCTGTATGTAAAATATGCTACATTTAAAGGCAGAAATCAATGGCACAATTATCTTTGTTTCACAGTGCATGTGACACTTGAGCATACTCTCTCTTTCCCTCTCCTATTTTTTTTTTTTTTGTTCCATTCCCCTGAACAGCAAGTGATTCTTTATTTCTTCAGTCTTCAATCCAACTGTTAGGATCACTGATAATTTTCTGATAAAATATATTTTCCTATTAAAAAAATCTCATATTTAAAACTAATGTCTTGAGAGTAGTGAGCTCCTAAGTAAAATAATATGTGTCTAAAATAACCAGTAAAGCAATTAGAGAACTCAGGTTCAAAAGACAACTTTAGAGTCTGTTCCTTCTTGTCTGTTGCTTTTTGTCAAGCATTTGTCTGTCAAATGTCACACACTTACATGTAGTGGCCTGGCTTTCCAGCAGTTGTTATCTTGTGGAAACAACTACCTTTGATATCATTGCATCCCTATAGAGGCGTTCTACTTTATAAAAGAAGAGAAATATTAAACCTCGACTGAATTAATGTCACAGACCTAGAGTGTCTGCTATAGATAATTACATATGTGAATACTAAATTCATGAAAATTAAAATCTGACTGTCTCCCTCTTGGCCCTTCTAAAAATATGCAAATTATTGCAGGTACATTTTTCAGACATGAAAGCAACACAAATTCCAACAAATGGCTATATAGTAGAAAGACACATACTTTTAACCCATTGTAAAAAAAAGAGCTTGCTTATTCTTTCAGTGAAAGCAAACAGTAAACCTCTAATTTTTCCTATTTGCAGAGGCATGTTGTAATTACAATGGAGTAGCTGAAACAGTGTAAATTGCCACCCTTAGTCAGTGTGAGTTACTAATTTACTGTGCCCTGAAACTAAGACTGGGCAGGTGGCTACAAAAATGTCAACATAGTAAAGTATTTTATAAATGTTGTCTAAATCAGTATACTTCAAAGCTAGGTACTATTATTACTGCAAGATTATATGTTACTAAAGCTAAAACACCCTGACCCTTGAATGAGAAATCAAAGGAAATTGCAAAGTGATACACTGCAAGTTATGGTGTTAACTAAAGTAACAATAAAATTGACAGAGCTGCTAATCTGGTGTCCTCAGCAATACACAGTTTCTCTGCCAGCTAACAAAACCATGGGGAATACTGAAGAATCTTGAAAGGGTTCCAACTGCATTTTTGAAATGTAAAGAAAATGAGAAAGTATTTATTTGGAGACCACAGGCTGTCTGAAAAGAACTGTACTGCCATGGCTGTTCTTGACTTAAAATAAGGCATGTAGTTATATATATTGCTACAATATAGATCAGACTGACTTTCACAGACATGGGACAGAAAGGCAACACTCTTGTGAAGAGCCCAGGACTATATCATGAGCTAATGAGTTTACCTTGTTGATGATTACTGTTGCCTAAACAACCCCCAAGAGCTTTGCACCTAGGATGACTGTCCTTGAAATGGTCTCGTCTTTTCAGGGTAACAAAACAAACAGACTGGATTTTTCTCAGTTTTATGCATATTTTATTTAGATTTTTATTTATAAATTAGTGATCCACCTTTGTCTACTGAAATAAATGAGTATCTCTTCATGAAAGCCATCTCAAGTATCATCCTGCAATGAGCAATCTTGCTATGGACCACATATCTGAGTGAAGAGGCAC
Organism: Phainopepla nitens; assembly: GCA_013400175.1. Classification (NCBI taxonomy): domain Eukaryota; kingdom Metazoa; phylum Chordata; class Aves; order Passeriformes; family Bombycillidae; genus Phainopepla; species Phainopepla nitens. Next base: position 225,182 of record VXBQ01013214.1, on the reverse strand, counting down.
TGGCATATTCATGATGGCTTATTGAATTCAGTGGTTTAAAGCATCCTAATTATCTCCTTTTTAAAATCCTGAGAGGGCAAAAGTCTATATCTGTGGTAAGGTCATATACCTTTTCTTTATTTACTACAATATTAGAAACTGTACTCTTACAAAATCTAAAGACAATCTCCTGCTGAATAGTTTTTGTCTTCTTTACTGAATAGCATTTCTGATATATACTGCCAAGGATTATTCATCACAAAAAAATATTTCAAACTACACTTGGGATGGAACATTCACAGTTGATATTAGAAATAAGATTTTCACATACTTTTAAAAGAAAAAACAGTGAAGCCTTGATTTCTTAATTTACTTATGTCTTCATTTCAAGAATTAAAATTATCTGCAAACTGAGGGGCATAACTACAGTCCTCACCATGCAATCAGAGTCCCCACTTTTCAAAAATTTCAGGAACTGTGCTTCTACATCTATTATCTAATGTTGATTCTTAGTCTATAAACTTCCATTATTAGCACATGTTATTTACATCTTGGTGTACTCCAAAGCATACTGTATTTTTAAACCTTGTGACTTACTGGCAGTGGGGTCAAAAGTGAAATTAACTAAATGCTACCAGGATTGAAATTCCATTTCAAATTCAGTTGAGCTATCCCAAGTTACCTTTCAAATTTAACCGAGAAAAGTTCCCTCATCTGCTTCTCTTATAATTGCTGCCAGAATAAATTGTACAGAAAACTCAGAAACTGAGGTTTGTTGATAGATTCGTTATGTTTGGAATGCTTTTTTCCGGTGTCAGTCACTAATCCACCCATTTGTGACTTTTGCTTGGCTGCTAGTACGGCACTATTTTGAAGAAGTGGTTTCAATGCATCTTCTCCACTTTAAATGAGAATAGAGTTTAATAACATGATTTCTGCTGCGCTGGTTTTCTGCAGTGTTAGCTGGCTTCTGTGTAAGGATGTGATCGAGCACGTTTGACTAAGTAACACAAACATACACTGCGCATCTATGCAAGGAGGAAGTTGAAGCCATCTATTTTCCTTGACCTTCTCCCTGTGTCCATACTACTGGATCATATTTTTCATTAAGTATTTTAGGAAGCAGTCTGAGTTCAAGCTGCTTATTAATTATGGAAAGATACTCTGTCACACTGACAAAAGACTCTTTGGAGCAAGGAACCATTCTGCTTGACCATGTGCATGCAACTGGTTTGAATCAATATGATGTTGAAGAAAGGTAAGTAATCATTTCACTTCTATTGATGGAATTTTACTGACAACTCAAAATTTACAATACCAAGATATATACTTAGATCTTTCACTCAAGAGGGGGATGAAAAATACTTTGGTATGTGGGTAGGTTCACCACAAAATTCTTGAAGAAATAACCTTATAATAGCAAATTCAGAACCATGGCACTGAAGAACCGCCTTTAGCAACCAAATGAAATATGATGGAATTAAATGTGCATAGATTTAAAATACCATCCCCTTGCAAGATCTTAATATCTAACTTTAGGTTTCTTTACTTGACTCAAATTTCGGTCCTAATCTTCTGATCCTGAGAGGTCTAGTAGCTCTTTCTTTTTATTGCACAGCTGTTGAAAATATAGGAGGGTCTGGTCCTTTTTTTTTTCCCCACGTGTCATTTTATCCAGCAGATCACTCATTTTGATACTTTTTCTTGATGTGGATATTTTGTTGATTTTTTCTGACACAGCACACTGTTTGAAGCAAGGTTTCTATGAAACCCAACTGTGTCAATATATATGTAAACTCTTCCCATAATTTATTTTTCTCACATAGAGATACATTGAATTAGAAAGTTTGTTTGAAAGGCCATTTGTTATATTTCCTTCAGCTCTCAACTGTGTTTTAAAATTTCTACTCAATAATTTCCTATTGTACTTTCCTATTATATGTTTTCAGCGCTCAAATATTACCACACATATGCATGTTTATTTTATTCAAAGTGTAGTCCCACATAGGAAAACATAAGCTTTTGTCATCCCAGACAAAGCTATGAAAACAAGAGATAATGAATCTCTCTTTTCATGGAAAAAGATTTTTTTTTTTCCACTAGAAAATCCTTTTTCTTGTAACATCCAGGGCTTTAATCTTTATGACAAAACTAGTGCAAATTTGTAATTTGCTAGCCTGGAAGAAAAAAAAATGAAATCTTTAAAGGCAGAAGATTGGGGATTTTGTTTGGTTTTTGATACACATAATATATTTTATGAGTTTGGTTTATCTGAAGCCTTGATAACTTATTTTTCTTTCCTTGTAGGTTCTCATCCAAGTAAATAAATATAGTAACACAAATAATAATGCTTTCCCATAATAATGAATCCATAAACTCCATCTGAATCAAACATAGAACTGAGGGAAATGAGGTGCAATATATATATAATCCCCTATGGAAACAACTTGACATGATGAAAAAATACATGTATTGATGTTGCTACTATTGATCTATTCTTTTCAAGTAGTTTGTTAAGAAAATATACACATTCCAACACAAATTAGTTCTTTTTTTATTATAGACACAGAAGGTGGATTTACAGGCAGACTACAATAGGACAAAAACTTTTCATGTATTTGTGGCCGGAGAAGGGTTATTGCAGAGAGCAGCTGCTCATACATTGAAAGTGAGATAATTAGCCCTAACTGTGCTGAATTACTGTGAATAAACACCCAGGCAATGCTGCCAGTTGGGTAGAAAAAGCAGTCCAGTGCAAGCACTCACGTAGAACTGAAAGTTGTGTAAGGTAAGTAAGGTTGCTTTTATCTTTCAGGTGAATTTTTTAATAGAGATCAGAGAATAGGAATAAATTCTTAGAATACATTGATTTTTAGTTATTATTTTTCATGTGATTTTGCCATGGTGAATGTTCTTTATGTCCCTCCCTGGCATTACGGAAAAATTGTCTTTTTTTCTTTTATATATTGTAGAAAATTACCTTTATTTTGTTCTTTGTACTGTTATCTTAAAGGACCTTGCATTTCTTCATAAATCTCTGTTACCTAAATTTTTGCCATCTCTAGCTGAAATCCACAAGCACAGTTGGAAAAAACTTAAGTACCATTTCAGATTACTGTGGAATTTGTAGTGGTGCCTAGTACCAAAGGAAGTTTACACCTTTTATACATAAAAATGTTGAGAATATTAACCCATACTATATGTTACTCAGATTGAACTCATATATTGCCATTCATTTGTATAATATTAGTAACGTTCCAGAGAAATGTTGCTTAGGTTCGTCTGATCTACTGACTGAGGTAAGTCAGTGACTGTACATAGATCCAAAGTACTGCATGTCAAAAGCTAGTAATGTTCTGTTTCATCAGAAATTTATGTAATTTGATATATATTATATCCATTAATTTCATGGTGACTGTCATGTATTTCAGCAAGAATAGAATCAGCAGCCAGCAGTGAAACCTAGCAACGTATCTAGTTGGAGGCCTGTCAGTGCTGATGTCCCCCAAGGTTCAATACTGAGCACAGCACTGTTTAAGTTATTCATCGGTGACTTGGTTGAAGGAACAGATGCCTCCTCAGTAAGTTCACTGATGACACAAGGTTGGGAGGAGTGGCTGATACTCCAAAGGGTTGTGCAGCCCTTCAGCGGGACCAGGGCAGGCTGGAGAGATGGGCAGAGAACTGAAACTCAACAAAGGCAAATGAAGAGTCCTGCACCCGGGGAGGAAACACCCTAGGTAGCCATGTCCTTGATGGTATCCTGGGTGTATTAGGAGGAGCATTGCCATCAGAGTGAGGGAGGAGATCTTGCCCCTCCATTCATCCCTGGTGAGGCCACATTTGGAGTGCTGTGTCCTCTTCTGAGCTCTTCAGTACAAGAGGGATATGGAGCTCCTGCAGCAGGTCCAGCAGAGGGAAGCAAAGACAATTAAGGGATTGAAGCATCTAGTTTACAAGAAAAAGTTGAGGGAGCAAGGTCTCTTCAGCCTTGAGGAGAAATTGCTGAGAGGGGACCTTATCAATGTCTATAAGTATTTGAAGGGAGGATGTCAAGAAGACAGACCAAGGTTATTTTGGTCATGCCAATCAGTAAGTTGTAGGAAGGCTGTTGGCAAAAGAACTGCAAACTCTGTAATCTGCTGCCACCCTCCATCCCCTCCTGTTTCTCTGAGGTGCAGCTACAGGACATGGTGCTGAAAAAAGTGGTGAAAGATGGAATCAACATAGTGCTGAAGGACAGGGCCAGTGGGGGAGGCTGCTGCAGGCAACAGAGCCGAGGCAGGGAACCCTAATCCAGCTGAGCCAAAAGGAGCACAGTGAGGTAAGGGGGCAGCAAAATGACAGCACCATGCAGGACTGACCCTCAGCACTCTGGAGCAATCCCAAGTGTTGCTAGAAGCACCAGCACAGAACTGAGCCCAGCAGAGCAGCATCGCAGCATGTCTCAGATTGATGCCTTAAGGAGCTGGAACAGAAGCGAGACAGACTTAAAAGAAACAAAGTGAATATTCATTGAGGGGTCTTCAAAGACCCCAGTGCTACAGCTGTAGCTCTGCCGAGATGTCTCCAAGATGGAAGCCAAAAAGGAGGGGCTGGTCATGAGAATTCACACTTTTATATGCCCCAGTCCATTTGCATATAGAAGCCTTCCTCCTTCCACGCTGCCTGCCCCCTGGGCCTGAAGTTTGAAGGAATGACTGTCCTTGAGTCCCCAGCTAGAACAGGATTGTTTTGTCTGTATCATTCTGTAAACAAATCCAATAACTCTCAATACAAAACCAAAAGCCACACACCAAAACTGAACAGAAATGCCCAGAACTCAAGGCATCAAGATGACCTTGCTTTTGGGAATATGTCCATCATTGTTTTTCTCTGCTTTAGGGGCAGGAAACACTAGCCACAGGAGTCCCTCCCCAACATTTTTTGTGCTGTCAGACCTGCAGAACTAAGTCAAGATGTTGAACACCTTTTTGTGTGCAAAGCACCTTCTCTTTTTGTATACTTTTGTCATTAATATTTCTGTTGTTACTTGTATATCTCATTCCATTCCTGTTTGCTTTCAGTAAATTATCTTAACCCATAGTCTCTGCCTTTGTCCCTCTCCTACCAGAAGGAGTGGGGGAAGGGGAGTGGCTTTTTTGGATTATAATTTCCATCTGGTGTTAAACCACCATGGTATGACCTGTAAATATCTTGCTTTTTCCACAAACAGGTTAAGTTGGAAACTGGGAAGTTAGGGTGGAGGGAACTGGTGCTGTTCTAAACAAGTGTTTTAAATGCTCTTCCCTTGTGCAGATATCAGAAGACCCGGGTAGGGATGTCAAACAGAGATTTCATGTCTTGTGGTCTGACTAATAATTGAAAAAAAAAAAAGGAACTCTGTTTTCAAAGCTGGTATTCCACATGTTTCCATGGTAACTAGAGCATTCACTGACATCAAGGTTTCTATTTTGTTATCTTTTAAAATTCATTTTTATTGTTAGTATATTTTCCATGTTTTGACTTAGAAGTGATAAGTTGTAGCATTTACTAAATTATATATTGGGTGTCTCAAGGGACTGCCTCGTAAAGAACATTTATGTAATTTCACAGGAGTAGTTTAGTCACGTAAAAAAGAGCAGGGAGAAAAGCAGGTATGATTTCCTAAAAAACACAACGCTGGAATAATTACAATATAGTTAGACAACTCATACTGGGATTCCTATGTTTGCAGTGTCTCAGGGTTGAAGCATTTGATCAAAAGGCCAAACATATCATGATGCTATTACTGGTAACTGGGTCATGGGAAAAGAAAAACTCCCAATCTTCATATGTGCAAAGAATCTGCCATTGTTACCTTCTGTTGTTAGTACAGATACAAAACTGTCACTGTCTGTGAATGCAGTACATTTTTTTATCTGTTTCTTAGTGTGTTTTAAGATGTCTAACATTTAACCTTGAAAGTTTCAGTTGGCACAGAAGTTCCTTTTTTTATCCTTTTTTTTTACCAACTGCTGGAATTTGAGAATAATGCTGATGAACTTTAATATTGCTGCTTTTTTAGAAGATACATTCACATTGATCACATCAAGAGAATTGTGTGACAGAAGGCTGATATGACTTTTAGCACTAATTCAGAGATGATGGCAGTAAATCTCCATAGAGACAGTGGTTTCTTTTGTTCCAAAATTACTTCACCGGTTCCTATAAAGCATAACTCCCATCTTTGATATTTCCTGGGCTTTCTTTGTCTATACAATACCTTTCATGAGTGCTTTACTCAGCTGTGTTCCCTCTATTCTGCAGGGATGCAAAATGTTAATAGGTATTCTGATATCCTGTGACATTGGGCATTACTGTTAGATATTGCAATGCTGAATTTTAATTAATTTCTGAATCTAGATTAGGGTTTTTTTATATAATCACTACTGGCTTATTCACTGATAAACAGTGAATTCAGAAACATGCAGAAAATATTTAATTGAAAAATAAAAATTCCCTTGTTAAACAGTGGATTCAGTGATAACCAAGCTTGATTGTATTTTCTTTTTTTTTGGTATTAGTTTTTCCTATGCCACTTAAAAAACACTTAATTTCTCTTCCACTATGTCTTCAAATATAACTGCTTTCCAAAGAGGCCAGATATGGGTTTCCTATAAGTGAGCTGTGTAGCCAATCAAGTCAGTCATATTTTTGTTCTACACATAATAAGTTATGATAGCTGTCGTTCTTATTTATGTATAATGAACCAGTGTTCATCTGATTTCACTCATGCTTTCTTCTTGAGAAACAGTATTTTTACAATGGCTATGCCAATGTTTGTACTAAAAACCCTGAAATACACATGAACTCACAATGCCCATGTCAGGGTACAAACCACTATTATTATTATCATCATCATCATTAGCATTATTATTACCACTACTATTGCTATTATTTTCTATTGAGGCCAAACATTGCTATCAGATCATGTGTGTGATGATATTGCAATTTCTGAGGAATCCTTCAATTTAGGAACATGCAACTTGCTTGAACATTGGGTTGACAGCTTTTTATATTTGTCCTATAAGCTTCTACTTAACGAAACTTGCTATAGTCACGGAATGCTCTCTCTCTCTACATGTGCATATGTGATGTATATAAAAACATATGCATGGATATATATATTTATTTGGTAGTTATGAGCCTTTTTCCTGTTGAATATACAAAATCAATCTTGCTTCTGTAGTTGACATATGACACCCATCTAACAGTCAGTGACAAAGGCAAATTATTAAAATATTGGTTGAAAACAAGGAAACATAAAATTTCTATGAGTTTGATATTGTGTAGAAACTACCCAATTGTACATGTGTTTGTTTTTCAATTTCTGTGTCGAAACTCTTGTGGAGAATTTATCATTAGAAGAACAGAAAATCAGAGAGATTGTCATCTTTTTCTGTATCAGTTGCTGGCTTCTTTCAGAATTAATCATTAGTTTAACTTGTATCAGGCTGTACAATGTTTCATAGTTTGAAAGTCTGATGGTCTTTATGAATTTTAAGCAGTACATGATTTCAAACTTTTCCTTTGAGGGAAATTGATAATAATGTAATTGAGTGACTTTCTTGGTGCAGTTTAATCATGCATTATCTGTTATCTTCTGAAGTTTAAATGAATCAGTCATGTTTAAGCTTTTTTACTGGCTTTATTCCTTCAATGTCAGGTGTTTCTAAAAATATATTCTTTTATTTTGCTATTTGAGACTTTTAAAATCTGTTTTTAAGTTTTAACTTTAATTGTGAGGAGGATTGCTAATGTCCTCATAGCGATATAAGTCATAAAAGGGAGCACTTTTTGATATATAATTATCACCTCTTAAATATACTGCTTAAATATAACTGCAAAGAATGAGGAGAAAGAGCAGAAGAAGGGAAAATATAGGAGGTGAACAGCATAATGACATGAAAATGATAAAAAGAGAAAGGGATAGCTAAAGAAAACACATGAATGAATATTCAGATGCTCTGTTTTAACCAAATAAATGAGAGTCATAGATGAAACAAATTAGACAATATCACTGAGTTAAATTAAAAAGAAAAAAAAACTGTAATAGAAGGCCAAAATTACTTCAATTACAAAAGATATAAAGATGGTTTTACTTGTTGCAGAAAATGCTATTCCCCACTGTGAAACAGTGGGTCAGCTAACAAGAGAATGGTTAAGATATACTGCATGTAGTCTGCTTTTGTAACTTCATTCCAAGAGATCATACATAATCGAGTAGGTTTTTGTAGGAACTCTTTGACAACTGGTTACTGTTGTTGTTCAGCAAAGATGGGGCAGAATTAAAAGTTCAGTTGCTTTTATAGTCTATTGAGGAAGTTTCCCTCCATCTAATGTTTTCTCTGGACTTTCTATTCAAGTCTGAAATAAAGCGAGCTCAGAAATTTTTCATGTAGAGAAGTTATTTTTCAGTGTGCCTTTTGAAAGCATTAGCGAACTCATTCTTTTCTTTCTTTGCTGTTTCTTACTTTCATTCTTTTTCCTCGTTTCTTTGAGAGTTTTTTATTACTCTCAATTTTGTAAAGCCTGTTTCTTGTCAGAAATCTGCAATATGTAATACCTAAGTGTTGGGCATTGAAAATGCTCTAAATTTGTCTTTGCTCTTATTAGACAGTGCTTTTTAAAAAATGAAATGAACTTTGGGGTTTTTTCATTACTTTTCCTTGTTTTATTAAATTTCTGGAGAACAACAGTGCATCAGTAAGTCTGCCAACATGTTGTTTAAGAAGTCCTTTGAGAGCTTATCATGTACAGTGTTGTAATGTGTTGGCATCAGTCGACATCTACAACAATGTGTGATTTTTGCTGCCCTATGTTTTGTCACAAAGCTGAAATGAACTCTATTTTATGGTGCACATACCACGACAACTTTCATCATTTACTCCATCTTTCTATCTTTGTTTAACTGTGGTAGATAGAAATTAAACTCAACAAGTTTATTTTCATCTCCCTCCAATAAGACTATCTTAACACAAATTATGGGTCTGTGTCTGTGCTTGCCTAATTAACACATAACTTCAGCACAAAATAGTTTGGATTTATGTAAATACATATATTCACATATAATTATTATATAAAATAGTTAGGTATACATTATGCCTATTTGATCTGGTCAAAATAATCTCTCGTGTCAACTGTTTTCAGTTGATTATATCTTCCTCTGGTTTGGAACTATCAAATTTCTTCTTAATATCAAAACTACTGATATTTATAATTTACTAATTATTACACGATCCTAGAGAAAAAATGAGGGTAGAAGTCCTTGTTTTTGAGGCAAGGATGCAATTTTGGCTCATATGGACATGTTTTGTTTGGAAGCAAATGAATTCTAGTCTGTGTAGCAATAATGTGGTAACTGCACAGCTGAGAGCAAAACAGATTGCTCTATCTCTGACCTATTTGAATATGCAACATTCTGGTATATCATTGTTGTCAAATCCCATTGAAGTCAATGATGCAAGTCCCTTTTTCAAGTCAAGGGAATTTTGCATCATATAAATAATGGGCGATGGAACAACTGCCCAAGCTGCTCCCTGAGCAACATACTGATCCTGCAATGAACAAGAGCAAAAATTGTATTATTTTTGCACAGCAAGTATTATACCTAATCACACAATTTAACATTACATAGAAACTTTGATTACAGGAATATTATCAGGATATTGCTGAAACTTGTTCACTGGCCCTCTTTCGAAAAATGCTTGAGAATAACTGACTTGAGATGGGTATCAGACGGATAATTTTTTTTAATTTTGAAACATTACCACATGGAAAATAAATGTAGAACTAAAATGAGTTTTATCATGAAAAATATCAAATAAGCATTTTTAGCAGAAAAGCCTATTGTCCTAAGACTGTGATGGATGTAACTGATCTTGCCATGAAGAGCACAGTTATCTGAGTAATTTATGTTTATCCTTTACTTTCTCAGCCTAGTACAATTCTATTTATAGTTGTCTTTAGTAATTTTATTTTTATCTTGAAAGCATTAACTTCTGTTTACTTCCATTTGGTCTATCTATGCTACCAACTGTGCAGAGCATATTGTTCATGCCACCTGCAAATTATATCACTAAAACTCACGGCATCATCATTTGATTTTATAACCCTTCACTGAAGTTTAATTGCTTTATTTGACTTCATAAAGCCTTAGCTAAAATTCAAAGCTTCAAGAGTCTTGCATTTTTCCAAGAATGCTTATTTCCTAGGCATCATTTAAGATACATTATAACGTTTTACCATCAAAGAGATGAATCTAACTGCCTGGATCACACAAATTGCATAATCAAAGCTGGTATATTTGAATCCAGAGTACATTTCTTATGGCAAGCAGTGAAAAATAACTAAAAAAAAAAAAAATCCACCTGTGGTGTCTCGACACCAACCAGAAAAAAAAAAAAATCTTTAGGAAGAAAGATCAATATTACATCAAACTAACCTGTTATCTCTTTTTTCATGACCTTTTGGTAAACCACTGGCTATATGGTTTTTAAGTGATTGACTTTGAGAGAGAAAGGGTAACTTAGAGAAGGGTCTCTTTCTTCAGTTTCTGTACATTTTGTGAATTAGACTTGCCTAACTAGTGAGATAATGTTGTGCAAAATCTTTGTGTTTAGATTATTATTATGAAGTTACCAAATAGTGATCATTTATTTTAAACTTAAAAATTTCAATGTGATGACATGTGGGCGGCTGTGCCCTTCATATAGATTTTGAATCCAGAAATATTTATAATCTCCTTTTCTTAAACCTCTTGCACATTCAGGCACATTTACAAAAGAACAGCAATTGCTCTTCTTCCCCCATTCCTGTTTTTTACTTCTAAGTAGGTGCAAGAGCCTTGAATTTCCTTGATTTCTCTGTTTTTTCACCTAACCTGCTGAAATGCCCAGTTGAAGAAATTACTTTACTCCTGTGCTCTGCAGCATGGGAAATGACTGGCCCCTCCAATCTCCCAAAATCAGTACTGAGCCTGTGGGCATGTTGCCAAAGAAACTCCATCTTTCCGCTTTCCTGAGCTATACCTTTGAAGCTGGTAAAGCCATGATTCCTTGGTAACCTGGAGGATGTGACAAGTTTCTACTCTGCAGAAGCTAGAACAGGTACTGGGATCTTGCAAGGCAGGTCCATAGAGGCACAGAAAATTAACATTAGTATTGTCCTTGTGTCAACATAAGGAATAAATGTCAGTTTTCTGTAATGAAAAAAAAAAGTCCTTATGGATTTCTAGCCACATTGAATGAAATGAAAGTTGATGTGTCATACATATTGGATTCGCACTTGTCCCTTTTGCAATCTCCTAGCCTGTTAGGTGTGGAAGTACTTGGACAGAAGTTGTGAGCTGGAGAAGACTCATATTCCTTGGTTTAGATAACATAACATTTCTTAATTTTAACAGCAAAACCAGCAATTTTTGTTTGTAAAATGTTTCTTTTATGCAGGATGACATATTAACAGGCTAATTTTAAGCAAAAATCAAGGCAGAAACAGTCTCCCCTCTACTCGTTTTTCAAAAGAAATCTCAGGCTCATAAAAGTGGGAGTCACAGCTATGTTAAAAACAGGTAATTCTTGCCTTATATTATCTATTCTGTGCTAAGTTGACAGTTTCAATAAAGTATTAGAGCTCCTGAGAGACCAAGTGTTCAATCTTCAGGTAATTTCACAAAATTATGTTTTAAAATACAAATTGTTACGTTGGAACAACAAGAAAAACATTAAATGTATTTGAGGTTCTATTTTGTAAGAATATCCATTTTCAGGCTGGAAATATTGCCTTTTAAATTCAATTTCTTTTGGTCTGTTGCCTTTGGATTCTTGTTTTGTACTCTCTTGAGAAATACTGGGGTATTGACAGTTTTCCTAAGAAATCATCCTGTTTACAATTCTTGTTGAAACTGTTACATCTGTAAAATACATCAGCTTCAATAAAATTTCAATTTCCATCCCATCCTAAGTAGCTTAACAGCTTTAGTGACTGTGTGGCAGCAGAAAAACCTGTTTCTTCAAAACTCCTTTCCTTGCCTCAAAGAATTACTTACTCTTTTTGTGCTACTCTTTACTATAAGGAAATGCAGCAGCAAAAAAAAAAAAAAACAAACATTGCCAAGATTTTATATAAAACATTTTAGTCTCAAAAATTTTTTAGAGCAAGAGACATTTTAGAGCAGCTGAAGTTTCATTTGTTTATTTGTTTGTTTGGGTTTTTTCATAGTATTATACAACATGCCAGGTTTGAAGGAACCTGAAAATATGATCTGGTTCCACTTTCTGAGGGAACAGGAACCTAGATGAGATTATCTAGTACCGTGCCCATTCACATCTTGAAAACCTCCAGTGATGGGTTCAACACTATGTCCTCAGCGAAGTGGCTCCAGTGAATGATAGTTCCCTCTGTAAAACAATTTATTTCTTCTGTAGACATGAAACCCTTCCCAGTGCAACTTTTACCCATCGCCCCTTGTCTTCCCCATGTGGCCTCTTGTGAACAGAGAATATGACTATATCTTTCTTGAGTTATGGGGACCAAAACTAGCCACAACCCTCCAGGTGCAGCCTGATTAGCACTGAGGAGAGCAGCATGATCACATTTCTAGCTCTGCTAGTAACAACCCTGCAGGTGCAGCCCAGGAACTGATTTGTCTTTTTAGCTGCAGCACTGCATGGCTAACCCATATCCAACTTGTCTACCAGGACTCCTATTTCCCTTTCAGCGAATCTTCACAGCCACACAGAGTGTAGCCTGTAATTTGATCTTTGGTTATGTTGCCTCAGGTGCAGAACTTTACTCTTGTCTTTGTTATAGTTCATGCTGTTCTTTCAGCGCATTTAGGTCCTTCGGCAGGATGGCTTTCCCTTCTAGCCATCCTCTAAGTGAGAAGCATCCTCCCTGCCTAAGAAGTTTCTACGAACAAAACAAAAGTATATGACTATTTCATTTACCAGTGAGAATGATCCTGGAAGATTTACACAACCCCAGTACTTAACCCATAACTGAAAATGAATTGGGAAAAAAAGGCACACTTAAAAATATTAATATGAAAAATGAGTAAAGCTAAACGTGGGTTTTCATATTTAATTGTTAAACATATTTTCACTATGTAAAAACTACTCATTTAACTTTGTGGAAATTATATTAAAAGTAAACAAGTAATTTAGCATTAAATAGGCTCCAGAGTTTAAGCATATGTGTGTAGCATGCAGTTTTTGCCTAAGAGCTGATGAGAGCATCTATTAAATATGATAACCAATATTAATATGGGATGAAGGCATTCACAAACCTGCTAAGCAAAACCTGAATGTTCAGGACTGTGCAAGTAAAATTTTTGCAGTCATGGACAAGCTCTTTCACCTCCAGCTATTTGGAAATTATTTATAGCACTACCAGTAAAATTAAATTTATTGAAAGGAAATATACAAAAAAAATCTCTAAATAAAATTTTCGCTTTCATTGAAAACAGAATAAGAAGAAAAAAAAACCGTATACTTTACAAAAAAAAAAAAAACAAAACAAAACCAAAACTACCCACAAAAGACTATTAAGAAACAAAATGTATTTTCCGTGTAATTTTGATTGTTTAGTTTGTTTTAGTTCTCCTTTCCATAGATTACTTAACTTTGATCAGGTTTGATGTGTCTTAACAAGCTTATTTTCATGATAGTGTTTAGAGGTTTTGAAATTCTCAAGTGTTTTCATATTTATATATTAATAAACTGTATTTAAAGCCTTCAGTTTTTATCATTATTGCACCTCACAGCACTAAGATCAAAATTTTGCTCAATCTGTTGCTATTTGTACTCATAAAGTAAATAGAGTTGTCATGGTTTAACCACAGCTGAAAGCTAAGCCCTGTGTAGCTGTTGGCTCACTGCATGACAGCGGGTTGGTGGGGAGAATAGGAAGGATAAAAGTGAGAAAACGCTTGTGTTCTGATAAACGCAGTTAAGAAAAGCAAAAGCAGCAGACACAAGCAAAGCAAAACAAGGAATTAATTCCCTGTTTCCCATGGGCATGCAGGTGTTCAGCCATCCCCAGGAAAGTAGGGCTCCATCACACATAACAGTGGCTTGGGAAAACAAATGCCATCCTATAAAACACCCTCTTGCTTTCTTCTTTCTCCCACCCATATTCTGAGCATGATGCTCTATGGTATGGAATACCCTCTGAGTCAGTTGAGGTCTCCTGTCCCAACTGCATCACCTCCCAACTCCTTGTGCACCCTAGCTCCATTACAGGAGGTGATACCATGAAAAAAGCATCAGAGGAGAAGGGTGAAGAGTAGAAAAGACCTTGACACTGTGTAAGGGCTGCTCAGCAATAGCTGAAACATCCCTATGTTGTCAACAATGAACAAATCCATAAAATAGTCCCATGTTAGCTACTGTGAAGAAAAATACTTCTGTCCCAGCCAAAACCAAAATGGAATATTAGGTTAGAGTAATAAACAATTGGTTCTTTAGAATTTGCTGAGTCAAAAGACTTGCAAATGAGTGGAACACATATGGCTTATTGTTTATATTCAAGTGTGCTTAATAGAAACTAGAACAAGAGCAAAAACAAAAAAAACAAAATTATGTTATTAATTACAAATATATTTTTTGAGTTAAACTCTTTTGGTATTTTTAAATTTTTTAAATTCCTTCCAGGAAAAATTAAAAAAAAATTAAATTCTTGCCAAGTAAGTCAAGAATACCAAGTGCCTTCACAAGCTTATTTGGATCCCCTCTGTTTCCATTTTCCAGTCTAAGTAATCTCTTTCCTGCCAATCTCTAAGAAAACTTCATCAGCAGAGCATCAAAACAAAGATACTCGAATATTTCCCACCACGTCTTGTCTGTCTTCAAATGCAGTAAATCACTGATGCCCAGACAGATAGGAAGAAAGAAAATATCTCCAGTTGTTTACTGTGGAAAAGAGACTGGCCCACTCCTAGTAGCTAGCTGAAGCATTAGATTTAATTGTAATCGCTATCATTATCTTAATGCAAAGCTGTAAGGATTATGAGCATGTTGACTCAAGTGCCATACTTTGTGCTCTCTCCAGCCTGCACAGCAGTGAAAGCATGATCTCAATCCAGAAGTGACCACAGCCAAACCACCTTCACAAACATGCTGCAGAATTTTTCTCAGAAATTTAATCAAAATGTATTAAAAAAATCTTCAAACAATGATCAATTCATGATCTGGGTTTTTTTTGACACTATTTCAAAAGTGGAGAGAAAACTTTCTCAGGGGATTTCCAATTCTACATCCTAGTACATGACAAGTAATACCAGCATGATGACACCTCTCATAATTTGAATAATTTTCCCATATTAATAAATTATGGACATGAAAAGCTGTTGCTATGCTTGTATTCTTAGCTATGTTTTTGCGCCTGAACTCGCAAGCTGCATTTTTGTATTGTTATTAGAACTCTTAGCAATGGAGAGATTGTCTCAGTAACCTCTACAACTTTTTATAAGCATGTTGGACTGTTTTTCTCACTTCAGAACCCCAAAGATCCCTGTGGCAACAGTAGCAATTGCTTACAAGAGAAAATAATGTTAGAGAAGTATCTAATGTATTTTTATCTGTCTTTAGTGCAATATAGCAGCTGGAAATGAGGAAAGCTGCCATCCTGTAACCAGTCAGCTCTCCCTGGGACAACATCAAGAGATCCATCGTTCACTGGCACTCCACAGACTCTAGTTTGCCTTAGGAAATGAATGACTGGTCTCATTATCTTGGTAAATGCCTCAGGGCAATGAAGAGTCAAAAAATCATTCTCTTCAAGCGATGCATTTTGGGGAAACTATCTCTAACTGGAGCACCTTAGAGTCCTGAGAAAGTCCTTTCCTCAAGAGACAACCTCATTACCTTTGTGACTCTACTGTCACTGAATTCCAGAGAGGAGCCTGAGCTGGAGAATTGATGAGGAGTAGAGAGCAGTCAGGACCTTGTCCCTTTGAAATACATAACTTTATTAGGAATAAAATGGCCTTTATTTAGTGAATATTTGGCTTATTATAAAATTATACTTGCAAAACTACTGAAGAAACACACATGTAAAATATACTAGTTTTTATAGGATGTAAAATTATTTGAAGAAAAGAATTATCCATACCTATGTGTAGGAGGTTTGTCATTTTTCTTCCTGAGAGAAAAGTGTGTGAAATAGCAGCACTGCTGCAACTTTAATTTTACTAAAAATATGCTACCTATAACTATAAATGAAATCTTTCACATTTAAAGTCTGAGTTTGGCAAGCTATACAGGAAAAAAAAAAAAGAAAAAGCTTAAGAAATTTATTTTCGAATTTCTATCAAAAATTCTTCCACCAGGGAGGATGGAGGCTTTGACTTAAATACGAATAGCTGTCCAAATTCAGAATTAAAGACATCAGAATTCTTTTTAGCTACATTTTTGAGACCTTGATTGCTAGACTGTCCTCATCACTTTCTCACTAGGCCAGAGTAAGACCATTATGGAATTTGCAAGCTCATACTCACTCCTGTATTTAAATAAATAAACATGTTCCAATTCAGACATGAAACTAGAACTTCTTATGCAAGCCAACAACCTTTTTTTTAACCTATTTTCTGAAACAAAGTCTCATAAACACTTTCCAAATTTCCGAGTCTCAGAAATGGAATTAACCTTATTGATTTAAAAGATTATGTTAATGAGGATGAACATGTAAGTAACCTGGTTATTATCTGTAAATATACTAAGAGATCCTTTGCTGCAGGTTTCTCACCCAGTTTCTGTGGTGTATTTTTGGCATATTGTGTGCTGCTTATTTACGATATGGTAATTTACAGTTAAGAGTCCTTTGGTTTTGGTTTTGTTGCTTTTCTTTGTTTGAATTGGGTTAGGGATTCTTTGTTGTTTTTTGGATTTTTTTATGTTATTTTTCTTGTATTTGTTCTTTGCTAAATGTTCAGGCATTCAAAAAAGAAAGTTCACCCATTCCTTATAATACTGCTGCTCACCTCCCACATACCACCAACCTTGCTAAGCTGCCTTGGGTAAATTGGCAACTAAGATTTCAGGCAGCATCTTTCTATAATCCCTGCTGTCACTGTGAAATAACTTCCTAGCAGCTATCTCTCAAGGGCATTTTTCATCCCATACTGGAGAGCACTTGCCAATGCAGTTGTTGAAGCAAACTGTAAACCACTTCAGTCTAAGAATTTGATTCTCAAACCTAAATAATTTTGGAAATCTCAGACATGCTCCCAAACTACTAAGAAAAGAGTACAAGAAAAGAGTTTCTGCTCTCCACTCAATTGTTAAAATCAGATTGTTACAAATGAGGATTGAAATACTGATGTATACAAACTCTGGACAACTAAACTCTGTTTTAGTAATTGCTGAACTGAGGTATCAGTTAGTAATCACACACTAAAAGAAAATCATACCTTAAAGGCATTTAATTGTTTATTTAAAAATTAGATATTAGATTGTCTGAAGTATCTGAGCTTTATAAGTGTGTTTTTATTGATTTTATTTTTGTCTCTGTTTGAATTTATTTAATTCTTCTAACATTTTAGGACTCTTGTTAGGATTAGAATCTTAGATACTCATTTCACAGTAGAACCTACTGAGATTGTCCTCTGAGGCAATTTCAACGTTCCTTTGTCTGACTCAGATGTCCCTCCAACTCAGGACAACACTGCTGTCATTTCCCTGTATGGGAGAAAATCTAGTATTATGACTACAGGAACACTTGGTTATCTAAGCAAACTTATGTGCTTCATTTTGGGAGGTAGATCTTTTATTTCTAGTCAGTGCATTTCTAAGCACCATCATGTTTTATCACTTTGTTTACATTTCAAGAAGTTTTGGGCTAAATTCACTATGTATAGAGAAAGAAATATATGCACAGTAATGACTCTGAAGTCCAAGACCATACAGAAAAGAAATACCCTCATTTGGACTGCAAAGTTATCTCCCAGTAGGAGAAAGGAGAATTAAAAGGCTGTGATGTTCAATTACACCTCTCTTGTATCTGAGAGATCATACTCAGTTTGAAATATGCAACAATTCCAATTCAGTAACAGCCATGACAGTAAGGACAAGAAAAAACCTGAGAAATTTCAGAACTCATTCTCTACCTCTTCATTTTAGGAATGCTTTTTTTGACTTCATCTCTCTATGAATTTGGGAGGACCGAGTGTATTCATATGTCTTTGTGAGAAAATAATGCCTTTCATAATTCTCTAAAAGTTAAAGACAATTATCCAAGCCTTTCATCTGTAATAACGAATCCATCCTGCTCTTAAAATATCTTATGCAGTTTCTATCCTTTGGTTTATTAATAAACTTTGAGATAAATCATTTTAAATTCTGTACTACTGTGTGTGAAGAAGAGGGGATTAAAAAGAGCTGAAAAATAACTTTCTGGGAGCAAGACTTACGAAGAAAGTGTTAAGTGGTTCTTGTGTCCATAATTTCTTTATGCTAATCAAGGTAAGTTCAGAGTTTGCTCCAGGCTATCTTGCTCCAAGAGCAAAGACCCAAACAGACATTGTGTTTTCCAATTACAGGATTGCAACGATATTGATTGCCAAAGGTTGTCTGAAGTGTAAGAGTAATATAAAGCATTTGAATTTTTTAGAAAACTTGGATAGTTATCTCTGATTTTGAACATTAAAGGTTATTAAATATCAGAAAGCATTAGGGTGCATTTTGTTTTGTTTAAAATTATTTGAACAGTGTTTCTTCATAAAGAACAAAAACCTCCCAGTTTTAAATGCAGGATAGTTTTTCTGCCTGTATTAATAGCTGTAGTCAAAAACTTGCACAAACTGTGAATATTTTAGATTTAGAAATCCTAAACTTCTATATTTTAGAACTGAGTTCATATGTACATCTTCTGTGGAAATTAGGGCCTTTTAAAAACCTGTCATGCTCTTTTTAACTGGAAAATTCTGATGAATAGAAAATAATTTTTAGGTTTTTCTTCGGACCAGGAAAGAAATCAAATCTAAACCAGACTGATTTTGTGGCTGCCATTATCTAGACTCTTAGTATAAAGAACAAAAAATTGTAAAATATGGACTGGGTTAAATTTTACAAATGCCATGTGAGTTTTCAAATATTTCCCTCATCTAGGTCCATTTTCCAAAGCTCTTCTATTATACCTGTTCAATTTAAATAGATAGTCAAAGAATCACTAAAATGCACAATTGAACCCTTCCTCTTCCATAAATCTACAAGTGCCTTATATGTTGAGCTATTCTAGGAATGTTTTCTTGAAAGAATTTTTAACACAAGGCTTCTGAAATCTTGTTTTCCTCACAGTGGACAACAGAAAAGTGTTTAAAATATGTTCACAGAAAGAGAAAATATCTCTTGCTCACCTCTACTAAAAACTAATACCTTTGTTGACTATAATTTCTTTAAATGAACTGGAGATCTGTTTGGGTTGACAGTACGATCACAGTTCCTTGAATTGCATAAATTTGCAAGTGTCAAATACCTGGCCAATAATTCTATAGCTCAAAATTAAATTACTCTCTATTTAAAAAGATGACAAGAAGCGAATAAATAATACAGAATTTCTTTACCTCCCAACTCACTAATGATTTCAAGAGTGCACATTTTTAATTTAGGCAATACACTTTAATGTCAAAACAATACCCTGACAGGTATTATTTGTGAGTGCAGTAAGATAGAAATCAAAAGAGTTATTGTGTTCAGAAATTTTGTGACTCATTCTTATATTCACTGTCTTTGAATTAATTGCTTCCTTGAAATGTAACAAGTACCATTCATGAAAATGTAAACAAAATATTGAATAATTTTCTTAATATTGCAGTTTACAATACTTTTACACAAACAGTACAAGAAGAATGTCGTATAAAATATGATGGTCTAAAGCTCCAGCTATCTTAAGTCACTTAGGACTGTAATGACATTTAGAGAAAATAAACACGTTACAGAAATATTCACAAAATACTGATAAAACTATAAATTACATCTCTGCAAGAATAGAATAGAATAGAATAGAATAGAATAGAATAGAATAGAATAGAATAGAATAGAATAGAACAATCATCTAGTTCAACTGCCTAACTGCATCAGGTGTGACCAAAAGTTAAACCACATTATTAGGGATGTTGCAGCAACGCCTCTTGAACACTAACAAGCTTGGATCATCAACCACCCCTGTAGGAAGCCTAGAGTGTCTGACAAGTGTTTGTCCCACCTCTTGGTAAAAAAAGAAAAAAGCTTCCTAATGTCCATTCTGAACCACTCTTGATGCAGCTTAAAAACATTCCTACACATTCTGTCACTGGAAACCAGGAGGAAGAGTTCAGCACCTCCTTTTCCATTTTCCCTCATCAGGGAAGATCTAGAGAGCAAGAATCTAAATTTGGTGTTCAATTAGATCTGAGATTACTTGCGATCAGGTACTAGGATCCAAGAGATTACAAGTAACTTTAGTAATTTTGATATATAACATAACATGTGTCATTAGACATATGCCAGAGGAAGACAAAATGTCCCCTTCCTTTCCCTCAGACTTGTTATGAAGGAAGGAGATGAGAAAATCTTTTTTCTCTGTTTGGTATGCTGCTCTTCTTGAAGGTTTATTGCAGTATTTGGAAAAGTAAAATATTTAGACAAAAGGAAAAACAAAGTATTTCACTATCAAAAGACAAAAGGTGAAGGGAGAAAGTGTACATCATAATTTGCTCAATCTTGTCCTCTGTTCAGCTATCTAAGGCACAGTGGAGTTAATTAGAATGCTTTCACGAGCGAGTTGAACAGGTGGATCACAGGGGGTATGGGTTTAGAAATGTTATTAAGTTTGGATTCATGCTGGCTTTCTTGGTTATGATGCGCCTTTCTAAAGCTTTAGTTTCTGATAAAACTTCCAGCAACAGCAGGAAGACATTTCCAAGAGTAAAACAGAGTCTTGCCCTCCTCCCATCACAGTTGTGCGTTTTGCTGGTTCTAGTGCTGTAGAACAGTGAAGTGAACAAAGATGAAGAAAATCTTAAAAGGTCAGCAGCTCAGACTTTAAGCAACTGATTGGGAAATAAGGATGTGTATGAAAAATCTGGAAATTTGTGGATAATATTCCTTAAAAGTGGGTAATATCACTTCAAAAGGGAGCTGTCAGCACAGACTATTGCTAAGGACAAACGAGTGTCAGAAGTCTTCACAGCAAGGAAGGATTTATGGAGAAATTGACAGGTCCCCAACTTCCTGACAGACTGCTGGCATCACACACATAACATTCCACTAGAGAATCTCTGATTCCTTGGGGATTGTGTAGGGCTGTCTGTGCTATGCCCATATGACCAATGTGTTCCTGTCTGTGTCAGGAAGGACAGGAGTCCTATAGCAGTCCGAAGCCCTGTGACATTGAGATCCATTTCCCAAGATGATACCTCCTGTCTGATGACCTCAGTGTGAGTTATTTGGGAGCCTGTTCCTATCAGGGCTACTGTGCCTGCAGAGATTGCTTTTACACTTCTGCCATTCTCTCCTCCAGATAAACTTGTCTCTGCTTGGTGACTCCTGAAGGAAATGCCAATTGTTACTGAAACCTTTGGATGGCTATGGAGCACACATTCACTGAAGTCTAAAATAGAAAAGAAAAAGGAAAAATAGAACTGAAAAGAAGTGCAAT
The DNA here is from genome assembly GCA_013400175.1 of Phainopepla nitens. Lineage (NCBI taxonomy): Eukaryota > Metazoa > Chordata > Aves > Passeriformes > Bombycillidae > Phainopepla > Phainopepla nitens. Next base: position 203,549 of record VXBQ01013214.1, on the reverse strand, counting down.
ACACTAGTACATAACTGAACTAGAATGAGAGAGACAAATGCTTGGTGACATTCCTCTTGTCTCAACCTGACTCTTTACTGACTATTCTGACATATCAGATAGTCACAGTCAGAGTTGGCCAGGTCTGAAGCAAATTTGGCCAGGAAGCTATACAACTGTATTACCCCAAGTTCATGTATCTTGCTGCTCTACGAGGCTGATTAACTCAGCATCTGATGGTAAATTCAGCCCACACAGTGAGACTTCAGGGCACGAAGAGTAGCTGTTTTAAATGAGTTTTCATGTATGCATCCTGATGCTGCCTACCAGTTTTGGAAGGTTTTTCTTGATTTCTTGTTTGGACATAAGCATCCAAATCCAGCTAATTTATAATTTTATTGCTCAATGCTCTTATCTATAGCAAATTGTTTATAGCCTTTAACTACACTGTATGTCATCTGGAACATCAGAATATGGTTTTGGGGTTGCAAAGTAAGTATTTATTACACAGTACAGCCCATGAAGTAGCTCTTGACCTTGCTTTGAACAAGCTACATCTGGAACTTGCATCACTGATTCAGTAGCAGCAGTTAGAGTACTCAGCTGGGATATCGGTTTCCTCCTAAGTGCTTTCCACTTGACATGGTTAACTGAACTTAACCATGTTAACCTCATGCAGTAATTTTGGATGTAAGTGATTAGATGGCTGTGGTTCACTCCACTGCTCTGATATCTTAAAACAACCAGAGTTGATATGACAAAATCAAATTAATTCATTTATTTTATGCTCAATTATTTAGACACAAACTTTTCTAAGTGGCTAATGTGTCAAAAACATCAATGAGTGACATTTTTAGGAAACTCCAAAAGAAAAGAATAATTTCTCAAAGTGGAAGTCTTAGGGTAGTTTCAATATGCCATGAAAAAATATTTACTAAAGAAAATGATCAGAAAATGGCAGTTTCTTAGTGCAAGTAAGTGCAGCTTCATACCTGACACAGGTTATTGATTTTCCTTGGCCAGTACTAGAAAACTTCATTGCCTCTGTGTAACCTAAGGACTTTGGTAATTTAGGATGCAGTTAAATTCTGAATTTGGGAATGGAAAGAACCAACTTCTCCACACAGCTGAAGCAATTCCCAGTTATATCTTTTCCCCACTCAGCACTGTTCATTCAGAAAGTCTTATTATTCCTTCCCAACTGCATTATTTCTTGTGTTTTACCTCATTTTTCTATGTTCCAGAATATTGATTCAAGTTAATGCTTTTCAATACAACTTTATCTATTTTTATGTAGCTCTGTGGTTTGGGAATTTTTTGCAATCCATTTTTTCCTGAAGACAGAAAACATAAATTTTCCAGCATTTTAAAATCCAGTATTAAAATACATATTATTCTCATAACTGAATAATTTTTCAATTTAAAAATCATCAAATAAAACTATTTTTAAAACCATGTAATAAAAACATTTTAATATTCCCAAAGGCAATAAAATTATCTCTCACCCTGTCCCTATATTTCCAACTGTGATTGTGGAAAAATGCAGTAGACACACGCAATTACTTCCCTCTTTTTGAATTCCCTATGTAATCCTAGTATTTGTCCCTATTAAGGAAAAAAAAAAATATCAATTTGGTGCTTAAAATGAAGCAGAAGGATCTTTGCCAGCAGTGACTACTCTATCATTCATGTGTTTATAGTTCAGGATAAATATAGCCCCTTGAGAAGAAAGAAAACAAATAAAGAAATCCTAATATCTGAAAAACTTTTGGGGATAATATTTATCCTATGCGACCTACGTAAAATCACTCATGTCTTTCATATCTCTTTCCCTTAAAGCAAAAATAGGATAATTGTATACATGGACTTGAATAGAAAAAACACATATTTCAGTTTTCATGAAGAGGGTAGAGAGGGCAAAAGTCTAGACAGAAATAAACAGATGCAATATGTCTAAGAATTATCTTGAAAATTGCAATAAGTGAACCTATTGCTAGTATAGATCTCAATAATATAACTTGACTGAAATTTAGACTGAGTTTTTTAAATATAAGTTGCCATGACATATATTAATGTTGATGAAGCCTCACCTTCTGCTTGACCTTAACTATAGCTGGTGATAAGACCTGGTGAAGAGAACTAGGCAAGTTACTTAAGAAACAAAGAAAAAGGGAAAAGGACAATTTGGGTGGCAGGTTTAATGGATAACAGCCACCTTAGAGAACCTGGAATACTGACAGTACTGCAAATGTGCAACCTCATTAGCCAGAAGTTTCTGAGACACAGTGTATGCAAACCTGAGGCTGTGGAGCAACTTACATTTAAAACATTTGATGAGACAAATAAATAAGAGCATTTGATGTTCACAGCCTAGAAGTGTAACAGCAGACTGCAGATATTTTGGAGAGGAGACATTAGAGTTCTTCAAGGAAGAGAGGAGGGAGACATGGAATGGAAAAAAGAACAAACTGACCAAAAAACCCAAGTCTAAAAGAATTAATAAATACTTTGCAATAGTAGTCATATGTCAGGTTTTTGAAAATCTATGAAACATATTTGAAAAATATAGCCCATTACAGTGATAAGGCTGTGGGGCTAGATTTTTCGTTGATAAGAATGGAAGGAAAATAAAATGCTTAGGCCTCATGTGGAATATATGATATGCATAATAAAATGTATATGAGTAGTTTTTCCATATAATATCATTTTTGTCAGGTGGCCAGTTTTAGCCACTTCAACCACAGTATCATTACAAAAAATTATGTGAGAATTACATAATGGAAAAGAGACTGGAGGTCAAAAAGCATTTAAATATGTGATAAACTGAAGCAGGTGGACATTTGAGACATAAAATTATAAGTGTTTTGTCTCTTCTTTCAATTGAGTAATCCAATAAATATGTTAGACCTAAGGGTCCTATCAATACCTACTGAGGAAATATTCTACAATTACATCATTTTTGCAACTTTCAGAGATCAATCAACACTGTTTATCAAGTTGAGTAGGAGATATGGTCAAACAGCTCACATTATAAAATTTAAATTTTCAATGAAAGTGATTCATTGTCTTGACATCAGAATGCCTGATTTGTAGAAATATCTGAGGTTCCAAATTTTCATAGAAGCTTTGGCATTGAATTCACTTTTGATGGTTCCAAATATTTCTTTAAACTACAGGTTTTTTTAAATTCAGGAATGTATAACATAAAATCAACTTAGAAATGAAATGCTGGTTACCAGTGAACATGTTTTACAACATAAAATATGCCAACAAAGTTATCACCCACCACAGAAATATATGTTCTCACAGGCTATTTTCCATAGAAAATATTTCAACTACATTTTATATCCTTTATAATGTCAGTGCAATAAAGAAAAAAATACAGAACTAAATCCATAGCTATTCAACTATTAATTGCCTCTGGAAGGTAAAATACCCAATTACTCAAATAAAAAGAGCATTCGTGACAGCTAAAACTTTTCAAGGAATTTCTAGAAAATAAGCAATTAAATTGTACATCAAAAACCAGAGAACTATGTAGGCTTCAGTAGTCTATACTTGCTTTAAGTCAGTGTAATTCTTATATATATTCAGATGAGCAAATGGATATGAAGTTTTGTCAAACTACACAGAAAATAAGACAATGAAAAAATAACTTATGAAATAAGTTTCTCCAAATAATATTTTCCTTATTTTCTTGTTAGCTGTTAAAAAGGTATTTATTCCAGTGCTCCTGCTGAAGTAGTTAACCATTTCAACGTATAAACAGAACACCTAGGCAGCATAGCATAGGTATGAAGGAAGAAATGGATTTTCATAAAAGAAAAAAAAAATGAATGTACAGATTTATAATCATTGACTGGTGAGCAAGTACCAAAATTATATTTAAAAATTTGAGAAAAGGTATACCGGAGACAAGGAATTAACCAAAGAAAATAAAATGAGATGCAATTCAATTTTGAAATCCTTGTTCTTGATTTCACAAGTAAAGATCCTGTGATTAACACTGTTTTAAATGAAGTTCTCTGGAAGAGGGTTTACATGTCTTTGAGAAAATTGCATTTTTCACTTTTCATCAAAGCATCATATATGAATATTTATCTTGAGTTTTCACCAAAGTTTGGTAGGGTGATTGGTCAGAGAGTCATAACAAGAAGCAGGAGAGAGAAAATATGACTTCCTCCCTAGGGGTCCCATGAAGTACAATTCTGTTCAATTGTGACAAGAAAGAACTAAGATTTTTACACGTTAAGCAGAGTTTACAACACTTTTTCTGAATCACCCTGAAACATGGCTTTATATTTTTTGTTGCATGTATTTCAAAGTAATAAATTTAGGACATGAACTCAAACCAAGACTTAAATTCATAATGCTAGAGTGCTGGTAATGTCTCATTCCAAATTTATTATCCCAGAATAATGGAAAGATTGCAGGATGCACCCTCATAGCCCCTGCTCCTTGTGGATGAGCTCTTGTTATTAAGGAAATCAGGGAAGAAACATTATGTGTCTCATAATCATCAGGAAATAAGCCACGGGTTTTTAATAATGTACATAACAATAAAGTAGGATATGGCATACTTAAATACAAGGATTCCCTGGAAATTATTTTTTTTAAATAAAAAAATGAGCAATTTTGACTTCATCTGTGATATTACAAGTGAGTTTTTTTGGTTGGTTGGTTGGTTGTTTTTCTGTTGTTGTTTTTGTGGTTGTTTTTGTTTGTTTGGGATTTGTTGCTGTTGTTTTGTTTTGTTTTTTGGTAGTTTTTTTTGGTTGGGTGGTTGGTTGTTTCTTGGATTTTGAGACTGTGGAAGATCTCTTTCTAGTCCTACTGGGTATAGTTCTCTGTTTTGTATGGCACAGATCTGAAATGAAGAAGCTAGTGAACAACTTAAAAAGTCAACAAAAAAACCCACAAGACAAGAAAACTTCCACTGTTTCACTTTTCTATGAGAAAAATTGAAGTATTATGTACAAATATGATATCCAAATGGTGTCTCATAAATATCAAGATCTTGGCTAAACTCTGAACTTGAAAAGAGGTTTAAAACATTTTAGTACTTTATAAATGAACAGACAAATGAATCCAAAGGAAAATTTATCCCTCATAAAAAGGGCCCTAAGCATTTGCGCCTGTTTGAAGCAAAGAGAAGAATCATGTGAAATAATTTATCTCAGCTGCTCAATAACTTTATGATTTATAGCCAAAAAATTACAGATAACAGCAGGATATTTGTTAAATTAAAAGTAATCTTTGGAGACTTCAAGTAAATCTAGATTTAGGAATATTATTCTGTGATTTAAAGCAAAGTTGCTTTACTGGAACCAGAATTTTAATATTCCTCAGAGTGGGCTACAAAAAGGATAAGTATGGAGGATAAGAGAATAATCCATTTCAATATCTTAAACTGAAACCTAAACTGGAAAATTGAAACAGTTGCACTGTTAGAATTTACAAACCTTTAGGAATGATCTCACAAAAATTTCAGGGACCACTAGATACTCAGATGTTAGGACTAATGAATATATATTCAAGTATTCAGAAGTACAGTGTAAAAATTTTGGGAAAATATTGAGTTTGTGTGTTTTGCTGGTAAACTTAAAGGGGAAAAACTTAAATCCAGCATTTACGTGAAAATTGTAAAACCATAGCAAGTCCATTCTTCTTACAATAATAGATCCAGTCAGAGATTTTTCAATGAAATCCTTTCTTGTCAGAAAAATACAGCTTTTAATGAATTAAAAAAGGAAGGCAAATTGGAAAATGTTAATTATAATGGTTTCAGTTTTCCATTTAGCTGCTATAATATTAGAAAGATTAGCTTTCATAAACTTGAAATCTTTAACTTCTTTATGTCTCTCAAACAGCTTTCATTCCCTTACCATATAGAGTATGAGTTATTTTTGTTTTCTTCCATGTGTGTCTTCTTACCCATAATCTGTCAAAAAATGGTGAAAGGTCAGCTTCTACATCTGTATGGTTATCATATCAACATTTATCACTCACTGGTTGAATTTATAAACAAACTCTTCAGCAGCTTCTCCCACTCTAAGCTCCTATAACTAAGCTACCACATTTTTGTTATAGAGAAAAATTGTTCAAATCACATAGCTTAAATCAGATCAGGACCAGAGAGGTAGTAAACGACACATAATTATCTGGCAGACAACTGCATATTCAGGCTCCTCATCAACAATATTACCAATAATACACAATCCCAGAGAGTAGGAAAATGTTATTATATACCTAGAAATGTCAAAATTTTTTTCTGCAACTAGCACCTTGCTAAGGTATGAACATGGGCATGTGGCTCCACATGATCTCCTGTGAACCTGGAGGAGACTTCCCCCTCCACCACTGTGCCATGGAGCCTGGCTGGGTGCAGGCTGCTCTCATGCCCCATGGGGAGCTGCTGGATCTGGCCCAGGCAAGGCAGGGACTGCCACAGGGTGATGCTTGGCAGTGCCTAAGCATGGTCACTGCTCCTTCTCTTGTTGCAAGGTCTTCCCTACTGATATTAAATACTTCCATGAATCGATGAGACTGCTTCCCTTCAGACTGACCAGTCTTCTTGTTTCCTGGACTCACTCCAATGTTTATCAAAGTACATTTTTTTCGCTTGTGCTTTACTGGGGGGATTCTGAACAATAAGATATCTCATCATTCACATGCATAAATCCTATCCCAAAAGTAGTGTCATTGCCTATGGAAAAGCAACTGCTAAAATATATAAGAAATATCTAGTTTTTGGTTTATTTTTTAATATTATCTGTCAATAGGATGGTAATGGCACTTCACTACACTCCTCTTATAAAAACTGTGCAGACACATAGTTTAATTGATATTCATGTTATAATGTTAAGATCATACTTACAGTGAAATCCTATATCAAAATGGATAAACTTAGTATTTGAACAGAAGGTTTGATGATTTGCTTTCTTTTCCTCCCAGAAACCAAATTTGCTTTTTTTTCCCCTTTTTTTTTGTTTTTTCAGAATATTCATGCCAGAGGGAGCTCCAACATTTGTACTTCTTGTTCTAAACTGAAATGCAGACATATTTTTTCAAGATATACCCATCATATAGAAAGCATTTATCATTAATTATTACAGAACACCTTCACAGAATACCTTAAATACACTATTTTTCTCCTGTATTTTTATAAGTTTATGGGGAAATAGACAACTTTACTGTGGGAACTGGTATCTACATTATACTTAGTTTAAACAGTCTCTGGTTTGGTCCTATGATATTAGTAGTTGTCGGCAGTTGGTGTCCATTAGATATAATCCCCTGGGATCTTTCTTCCATGTTATTTTTATCTAAAAGGAACTCAGCTTCAGCAATCTGGAAGCACACTGTGTGGCACACCAGGGTGTTGGTGAAGATAATGGGGGAATGGACTTGTTTCTGAACCGACTCTCATGAAGGGGCACCTGTTACACAAGACTGGCTCATAAGGAAATTGTATTATTTAATTTTATTTTCTAATTAGAAAACCTTTTTGGGTGGTTTTTTTTTTTTTGTGGTTGTTTGTTGGGTTTGTTTTTTTTTGTTGTTGTTTTGGTTTTTGTTTTTGTTTTTCCCTAAAAGGCAATTAATTGCTTTAGGCAGATTTCTGCAGCTACAAGTGCATTTTTTTAGCACAAATACCAGAATTTAGATATAGGTCATCATTATGTAGACGTGGTGCTGCTGTTAAGTGCATCTTTTCTAAATTCCAGGCAACTTTTCTATCATTCATTAGAAGTTTGTCCACTGATAAGTGGAAGGTGTTTAGAAGGGAAAGTCAAAGGATCACAGAAAATTGATTACATGTGTTTAAATTAGAAATCTACATGTGAAGTTTCCCCTGCAAGGACATCGTAATTGATCTTTAATTGCTTGGAATTTGTTGCTAAATCGTACAGCTAAACAGACTGTTAGAAAATCTAGTGAATATAAAGAATAATAATTGCTTATCACTAAGCGGCAAACATATTTAGTTAAAGTATATTAAATCTTTGAAGAAGCAACATGAAATAATAAAGAGACTTTAGGAGGCTTTTCATAAGGAAATGATATAAGGTGGTTTGTAACAAAGTGCAAGAGCAGCAGCATTATTTTTTTGCTTGTATACCTAACAGAAATTTTCAAAGTTCATGGTTAGATATGTGAGATGACGAAGTGAACTACCTTAGTGTCAAGCCCCAGGCAACAGTGCTACTGCACCTTGGGAACGTAAAAGATGCACAGAGGGCAGAGAGTGCCTCACATAATCCATTGCATGCACCATCTCTGCATATGCAATACACATATATGATGAAAAGAATTAAACAAAATCTATTTCCAAATATACTGATTAACAATGTAATTTTCAAAGAAATTCTCCTCAAATTTTTTTTAAAGATTATTTTATATATATATAAATCCTTCTCACTTAGATCTCCTTAGACTTTAAATCCTAAACTAGTGTTGTTGGTTTCAGGAAAGTGCCTTTAAAAAGAGATAGATGATTAAATCATTGAAAATTTATAGAAATTTTTCTGTTCAAATTCCAGAAAGGGATTAAGGTTTTACTTGCTACATCCTGAAAACTGTCATTCCAGTGTCATAATGTTCTGAAAAATTTTCACTGTGTGCTTTGCTTTACAACATGTAGGTTTGCATTGACTCTCCCTACTGAATTTTCCTGTACCTTGCTTAGAAGGTGCCAGAGCACAAATAATGGTAGTGATATTCTACATGCATTTACTATGGACTGTAGATATATGGAAGAACAAAAATCAGCACTAGTGTAATGAAACTCATTAAATTCTAAATGCTGCATGGTTTTGGATACAATTTTATACTGAAACATCGAACTTCTCTCAAGCATAGTCACCTCTGCTTACTTTTGGCTGCCCCAGCTCACTAACATCCAAACACAGAGAGAAGCCATGTTTGCATAAGAGTAAGCATTTCTGTCTTGTGGAATATAGAAGCTAAATGCATGTGAATCAATTCCTCTCAAAAAGGAGAAAGAAGTAAAGCTAGAATCTTTACCTTTAGCGTGAAGGTTTTAACTCCCAGGCTGCTTGATTAAAATAAAGAGTGGGGGAAGGGTTCATAATTTTTTTCAACTTTATCCTGACTTTTATTTCTTTTTCTTTTTCTTTTTCTTTTTCTTTTTCTTTTTCTTTTTCTTTTTCTTTTTCTTTTTCTTTTTCTTTTTCTTTTTCTTTTTCTTTTTCTTTTTCTTTTTCTTTTTCTTTTTCTTTTCTTTTTCTTTCTTTTTCTTTTTCTTTTTCTTTTTCTTTTTCTTTCTCATGATGATTTTTTTCTGTGAGTTTAACATTTGCAAGACAAATCTCAAAAAATTACAACCTCTCTTCCAAGATAGAAAACAAAGTCTCTAACATGAAGTCGTAGTTCACCTTGTTTTTGCTTTTTATTCAAGGATGACTTTAGACTGGAGTGCCTGCCAGTGTTTTCTGCACAGATGAAAGAAATATGATCAAAGAGAGAAGGAAGAAGTGGTCAAAGGTACACTTCTTTTACATTACTTTATTTCCCCTTCTGTCCAGACTAAACTGTTGTGTTTCCATATCAAGCTTCAACTAGACAATGTAACTTCCCCATTCATATGATTATTTTTAATCTTTCTCCTTCGAATATTTTATCTAGGTTAGCCACACATACATATACATAAACTCTCATGTTTTTAAATGTTTAGTATTTTATAGGTAATTTTTCAATCTTTTAATTTGATAATTACTACTAGAAACATCAAGCAAAAGCAGAAATTACACACTTAATTTGTTATATATCCTTTCTAAGGAAAAAACTTACAGCACCTTGATGAATGCACAAGTGTATATTTGCTTCAAGAGATTTGTATTTGCCATATTAGTGAATATAAAAATATTTAATCTGGTAAATTTACACGTATTTGTACACACATTTTTACAAGAAAAGAATCTAAAGGATAAAACCCAATAGTTCCACAAAACAAAAATTTTGATCTCTACAATAATTCACATATTAAACAGGGAATGTGTCTGGGCATTAATCCAATTAGCAATCCTTCTACTCCTATTTTATATTTATTAAGTATCACAAAACCACACTAGGTTTTTTGTTGTGTGACTTCAGAATTTCTCTCTTCTCATAGGAGATAGCTCTACAAGGTAATTGATTCTAAATGGCAATGTCAGATGGCTACTGGTAGGACTCCAGGACTCTATTAATGTTTCCAGGTCAGATTTAGATTGTTTCAGATCTCTTTGATTTTGAAATAAAATAGCCATTCAGTTCAGGAAATTCTCATGGCTTTGGCAATACAGATGAGAATTAACCTGCATTCTTTACACTGAAGACATGAAGAAATACTTATAAGTTACTGATACAGCAAAATATAAATAAATTCCTCTTCTACTGATAGCAATGGTGACAAGTCAAACAGTTACCCATGTACATCAAGACCCTCACAGAAAACAATATTCACAAAAAAGGAAAAAAAAGAGATGCATTTTGTAGTCGGGTTTATCACTAGAAAAGCTTACATCAAAAGGTTCTGGTTTTTAAGAGAATAACAGTTAACACAGAAGTATGTCTTTGTATAGAGAAATAATTAAAAAAACAAAAAAAACCCAACCAAAGAGAAAAAAACCTTAAAAAAACCAAACCAAACTAGAAGAAACCCAAAAGTGAAAAATAAAAATAAAAATACAAAGAAATAGCAAAGAAAGGAAAAAAAAATGTTTGATAGAGTCTTGAAAGACAGATTAGTATGGAAAAACTCTACTTAAATTGTACAAAAGAAGCTCCTGACTAAACACTAAATCTAAAATGCTTCTGAAATTGAGATGTTTGAGGAAAATGTGACTTAAAATATGTAAATTTGTATTCAGGGGCAAGCAAGAGGGCAGTGTGTCCATAAAACACATACCACAGAAAAGCCAAAAGGCAGACAATCCCAAAAACTCAGTAAGTATAAAAGTTACAACATAACAATTAATGGTTAAAATAGAAAACTAGTCATCGCATTAGGAAAATGTTCAGGTTTGCCAAATGAGTAGGTGAATCTTAATTCGACAGGAACAACCATGGTCTTAGAATACATTGAGAAGCATGTATTTGATTTTCAACCATCTCCCATTATCACAAAAAAATTGTTTCTGATTCAGAAGGCAGGAATTGCACATGGTCAATTGGAGATTCAGTAAAACTCTACACAGTGTGAGAGTGAGATAACTCAGCTTTAGATGACCTGATTCCCCATTATGTCTTTCATATGAGTGAAAAATTTACATTGCAATTGTACGTGCTCGAAGAACATGACCCTGAGTTCAGCTCAGTTGGTTAGAGCATCGTGCCAAGAACGCAAAAGTCATAGATTGGATCCCCATATGGGCCATTCATTCAGGAGCTGGACTTAATGATCCTTCTGGGTCTCTTCCAACTCAGACTATTCAGTGATTCTGTGCTAGCAAAATGAAAGATTCCTATAACATCCTTAAAAACGGGTGGAGGGAAGGAAAACAAGAAGTGAAAAAGAAAAATGTTATGCAGCTGAATCATACAGAGCCAGGCAGTTATTTTCTTGTCATATCACACTAATGCAATTTTTACTTTTATTGGATCCATGTCTGCAAAAATTATCCTTCCCATTCAAAAACAGAATTAAGATAGTTAAGGTAATGCATAGTCTGAGGATTTAAAGACTTACACTTTTAACAGAAACATGTATTGATATGCATAATAACAAAAAAATACATTGAACATAATTCAAAATGTTTCCATTATTCTGCAAAGTAGTATAACTCTAAATTCTACTTTTCTAGAAGAGTTATTTGTCCTAGATTTTCTATTATCACTGAAAAATATTCAATTTCATGAACAAATTATTCATTTGTAAATTTATTTATTCCTTCACTTATAAAATTTTCTTTGAATGTGAAACTTTCCTGGTCAGTTTCAATTGCCTAAATATGAGGTATTGTAGGGTAACAGCTCTACTGGTGAGTCACATCAAATAGGTAGTAAAGACCTGTCCTTTGGATCAGGAGATCAGAGACCAAACAACTTAGCCAATACTCTGAAGAGTAATTCTTTCTCCTAGAGGCTCAACACACACTTGTGTGTTTTCAGCCAGGTTCTATATCTGCAGCCATTGAGGTTTTTGTCTTTAGAATATGTAATAATTTGATAAATTCAGGGTATAAAAAAGGTGTAATATGGGTAATGGGTATGCTAACTGTAGAAATACTTGTTCAAATTTCTGACTTCAACTGTATTCAGATAAAATATCAAACCTTGTAAATGAAACAGCCATCTGACAGGTGCTACATCTGTGGTTGTTTGGTTTGGCTTTTGCTTTTGTTTTGTTTTTCTTTTAACTCTAGAAATTGTCTAGTATTATAGGGAGGAAAAGGAAATAGCTCTTTGTACAACCCATGAGAGCTGAAAGGAGAATAAATAGCAGTTCCATTGTAGACTCTACAACTTGGACATTTCCTAAGTTATGTAAGTTAAAATCCCCATAAACATAACAAAAAACCAACCATTTGTTTAAACAGACCTTAGATTACAGATGATTTTGGGATGCATAAACTATATTCTTTAGTGATTAAAAAAACTCAGAGATCAATAAATAAATAAAGTGTACAATTATATAATGTGATTGTTATGTTTTATTTTAAAACTGCCAACAGCTTCTGCTCTCTTTTGTGTGATTCCAAAACCTAAGAGTGTAGAATTCATCAAGCTGAATGTGAAGCATCCCTGTGCTTTCCAGGAGAAGGGGCTTGATACAGAAAGTAATTGCAAAATAAGTTACTTTCACTGAAATCTTCCTTCACCTTGTGAACTCTAGCTTTGAGACATGCAGGCTTGTAATTCCTATGGAAATTATCATGTTCCTTTTAAGAAAAAGCTGATTAAACAAATCAAAAATCAAATAAGAATTCAAAAGGAAAAAGAGCACTTTGGTTGTTGAGGTAAAAGTAGTTCAGGTATATTACAATATGGTATATATTACTAAAAACACATTTTTCATTGAACACAGTTGGTGAATGAATTCCTAAATGATGATTGCAGTCCTCCTGGGTTAAAATACTGGGGGGAAAATGTTGGTTCTTGCATGTGTACGCTCAGAAGGTTGTACCAACCGTAAGATGGTTGAATCCCACTTTTCCAGTCACAATTCCTTTAGGATTTTAGGGATACTTCAAAGCAGAAGAAACCATGCTCTGATCATGAAGATATTTTCAGATTATTTTTAAGCAAGTAATCTGGAAGACATTGAGTCATAGCAGTCTGTGGAGGTCGTTCTGTGGATGCTGCCTCCAAAATATTTTAAATGCCACAATACTTATCAGTGCTGTGCTTACTTCCAAAGAAGTGTTCAATAAGATAAACGTGGATTTCAGATGATTTAATTGTGTCATAATTATGGGGTACAATAGCTGTTGGGAGGGATTTCAGCAAAGGCAACCAAAAGAAATTTGGTAAGTACAGAAGTGTTAGACCTAAGTATGCATGAAGGCACTCTCCAAAACTATATCATGATTCACACAAGGTTGCACATTAAGATATGTTATATTACAGTCATAAGAGTCATGGCATCATAAAATTATTTGGGTCAGAAGGGATCTTTTTAAAATTCATCTTGTCTAATCCCATGCCTCCAGCCAGCACCATAGGACATCTTTCCCTGGGTGTCAAGGTTGCTCAGTGCCCTCTTTCAGCCTTTCCTTGAGTGCTTCCAATAATATTAGACATGCTGCTAAATGGTGTTGCAATTGACATATATCTCTGAATATAATAGTGTTATATATGATTGAAAGTTTGCTTAAAACTATTTAAAGCTGTAGTACTATTTAACTCTGCCTTTCTGTTTTTCTATTTCACAGGGTAAGACACTTTGCAATCAACACTATTTATTGAAAATGAAAAATATGTAAAATTGCAAATCCATAAAAAATAGACAGAAAATAAATAGAGAACATCTGCCAATTTCAGTTCACAAACTGAGCTCCACTAATCACTGAATTGTCTGATGGCTGCGCTGAGTGGAGGATGTAATAGCACAGAGTGAAGTGCTCTTGGCAAAGCAGCTGGGCTGAATCAGGGCTGTCGACCTGTGGTCACCAAGGTGAGAAGATCCTACTGCTGCTGTCTCTCCTTCCTCATATTTTCTCTCAGATCTCTTGCATCTATCGTCAGGGGACATTTCCTTTGGATCCCTCTTTCCTGACGTTTTGGATGTGTGCAGTGAGAGTATAATGTCATTTACACTGTAAATTAGTTTTGCTGTTTTCTTAGTTTTCTTAGTTTAAGCTTCAAGGCATTTTCAAGTATTCTTTTCGTCAAAAACCAAACAACTGTGGTCATTTTCTTATTTGGGTAAAGTACTGTGGAAAGTATATTTCAAGTGATAATAAAAGAGAAGAAAAGAAAGGGAAATACCACAAGCCATCAGACAGGAAGAGAAAAAACACACACTAAAAATATAGTTTACATTACCTGTGGGCTGAGAAACCTTTTGTCCATTTGATTTATATCATAGCACCTTAGAATTTTCAAAAATTAATCCTTGATAAGTAGTATAACTAATCTAGAACTGATAGATGCAAAACTATATTCAGAAAGTGTTAGCAATGGTTCCCTTTAAACTGGAAGCACCTACTGAGATCCTCTTCCTCTGGGTTCTACCCAGTACTATTCAATGGTATTCGGTGGTCTATTAATATTTATTACATCTGTATACATTACCACATTGGAGGAAACTTCAGTTGCAGGAGGACTGGATTGGAATTTCAATCATTTTGAGACACTGGAAAACTCTTCTGAAAAAAAGTTTTAATGAAGTCAAAGGCATAATTCTACACTTAGGGAACAAATGATTTCAGAAACTGGAAGAGCAGTGTGAGGGCAGATTGCAATCTCCAGAGCAGATTTGGGGATTAAGATACAAAGTAAACTGTGGTGAACTACTATTGAACCAGTTTGCTGTTCTGAAAAAGAGATAAATATTAGGTTGAGGTGTACAATTATGTGGTGTCTGTAAGGGTAATGGCTCTTCTGTACCTGAACTTGTTAAATTATAGTGTCTACTCTGTCTCTAATGTGTCGATCAGCTGGGGAAAGCCAAGGCTATAAAAATGTAATTTACAAGAATAGTCTGAAAGCATCTGGACTTGCATGGGTGGAGAGGAAGGGAGGAGGTTATAGCCTTTTTCAAATACACAAAAATATGGTTGCAAACACCAAAGAAAAAAAATTAAGTGTTTTGCACACCCACAGTCAAGTGAACTGGAAGTAATGGCTGTAAATTGCATCAAATGAGACTTTAGTTAGAGATTAGGAAAAACATAAGCTATTTTTAAAACTTATGATAGATTGCCTACATGAATTATGGATTTCTCCTCACAAGACATTTATGAGGACATGTTGATCCATCAAAAATCATTCAAGCAGATGAATATTTTGTGAGCCACTTGGTTTTGATTATTTTTATCTCAAACATGCTAAATATGGATGTTTCTTGGCTATTACAATGCCAACTAATAGGAGGTACCAAGATATGGAGGTTGAGAATGAACGACATTGATAAAAATGATTTTCAAGAATGTGAAGATTTACAATGCTGTTATCTTTGGGATTGAGTGAAATGGTTAAGAATCAAAACGGATGACTTGACTGTGTTTCTTAGAGTATATAGAAAAAAAAAAGACTTTACAAATCTCACAGCCTGGGGGCTGGAAGACAAAAATATACATACCTGAAAGAAAACTTGTTCAAAGACCCCTGGTTCAAAAACTAAACTTTCTAAATTATGAGAAATGCATTTTTCAGTAATTTTACAATAGTAAAAAAAACCCCAGTAAATAGATCATAGAATAGTAAGTTTTTCATTCAGAATCTCTGTTTTTCCTGTGTGAAATTTATTTCTGTGAAGGTTGTCATTAAAATGGGATAATGTCTTCCTCTTAAAATGGTGGGATTTTGCAGAATATTTTGAGTTGGAAGGGACCCATAAGGATGATCAAGTCCAACTCTTAAGTAAATGACTTACATGGGGCTTGAAGCCACAACCACGATGTGTATTATCACCCTGCTGTAGCCAGCTGAACCACTTATAGGGATAGCTGTGCATAGAACATCTAGTCAAAGATAAGTGAAATATAAACCAAAGTATTCAGGAACGAATGATAATGCTATCTTTCTGCATTCTGTTAGATAAAGGAACTTTAAAATCTTGCCACTATAATTCAAAGCTACAAAAGGTCATTGTTAAATTCTGTTTCAAAAAGTTATACCTTTTCAATACATTTTTCTTGTGGATGGAAAATTGCCACATTTGGCCTCTGAGATTGTGACATTATTTCTGTACTTGAGAAATCCACTAAGAACTTTAACTTGTCTAGGCAAAGGAAAGTCTTGACTTTTTCTCAGATGAAATACCTCAAAAATATGGTGATGAGGACCACATAAAAAATCATAATGCAATCTTCACTTTCCCTGAGGGGAGAACCTGATCTCAGAGGTTACTTGCTCCAGATCAGAAGACAAAGTAAGATAAAATCTTTTCCCTTTCTACATGTACTTAGCTCTCTCCTCTGTAGTCTATCCTGTTAAATATAACATTTTAACCTGAACCTTTAACTGGAGACTTTAGGTACTAATTAAGATTCCATCTAGCAGAATTTTTAATGGAAGTGTACATCAAAATTTTAACCCTTTTTTTAAACTTCATTGTTTATGGAAATTGTTTAAGGAATTTAATTAATATTTTACATAGATATGCAATGAAAGAATCTGTATTAAATAAAGGCTTCCTAACTGCTAATTTACATACTTTGGATGTCTGTAAATTTGTTACCTTCATGGAGTCATTCACTCGAAGTGAGCTGAAATTAATTTAATGCATTTAATCCTTTCCCTGACTAGCAGGAAACAGTATGATGATATTGGTATTTTACTTTTCAATAATGCTTTTCAAAAAACAGTCAGACTGTTGAATATTTGATAACCTGCACACAATAGAGACATAGTATATTTTACTATTCCAATTAAAAATAAGGCATTTATTGATATATAACATAAATAAATTTCGGGTAACAAGGTTTATAGTTAAATTTGCAATGTCTTTTCAGTTTCACTTTCTAAATTTTTTTAAATGGCTACATGGTTTACTGTTTTTCTTCTTTCCAAATTTCACTTATACCCTCTACTTTATTTCTGTTTTGTGTAGCTTATGAGATAATGGAACAAAAAATTAGTAGGAAATCTGTCAGTATCATTGGTCAGAAATTGCTACAGACTTCCTAGAAAACTTTATGTGATAATAACAGGCAATGATTGCAGTAATGTAACAATATTTTGGGTTCTGTGACACTCTTCAGCTACTGATCAGAGATTAAATCACATATAAGCTATTTGTTATTTATCACCTAGATCTAAATATGCCTTTAATATGATCCAGAGAAATCTGTAAAATATTTTATTATTTGATATTAACTAATCTTCCCCAGTTTCCAGAAATCTGGTTCTTAGGGCCCCATCTTCCCTGAGATTTATGATGGAATCTATTTCAGGGGCTCTGAAGCAACGCACAGCAGCATTTGCTGTGATGTCGGGCAGTACTACGGCTCACAGCGCCAGCTGGGTGGTCTCACAGTGGGGTTTCCTCCTGTGGAAGAAGCGTTCTATCACCCAAGGCCTCCTGCGCCCTCTCAGTGATTCAGAAACATCTAAGCGACAATTAATACCAACAGAAAAAGCAGTTAAAATCCTTGTACCACTCTACTCATGGAAGAGAGATTTGATTTATTAAAAGGGATACTGGCAATTCCATTGGCATGTCAGAATTTTGTTTAAGGTCATTTCAAAGGTTGATTATCTTCATTAGATCATAGCATAAGAAAAAGATGAAAATGCAAAAGAAGGTGAAATGACATTTAAGTTAAAATTTGATTTTACCTGTTTCACCTGGAAGTAAACTACCCAGATTTAAACTAAAGAATACATTTTCTGAGTGAGAGACACATAGAAAATCAGTGTTTGCCTCAAGCATTCTTTAGGCTTCTTTCTGCCTTCGTTAATGCGATATGATCAAAGTTTGCTTTTTTTTCTTTTTTAATCTTTCACTACTAAGACATGGGTCCATAATATATAAAAGAAAAAATAAAGGTAGAAAATAGTATTTATAAGTACTGAAAACACATATTTTGTAATAAACTGATCTGCCTTTCTGAAGTCATAAATGACTGCAAACAAAATTACTGAAAGCTTTTGCTTCATGTGGTATTCAAACTGTTGTTGGAAAAAAGATTCTTGCTCATTTGCAGAGGTGGCAGCAAAGATCTGCTGTATGTGATGGGCAGAAAAAAACCCCCAAACCAACCACAAGCCACATGTACTAAATTGCCATAGCCAAGGGATGAGTGCATCACTAAAGTAACTGAACAATCAAAAATAATATCCAATGATTATAAGATATTGCATTCTTAGTCCTGTACATGTGTGGATGTAGCCCAAGTGCAGGAATCCTGTTACTTCTCAAGTCTGTGTTACTGTTCTAGTGTCTTTGAACAGTGTAGTAGGAAGCAGAGATCAGAAAGACTTCTTGTACTGTCTTTTCTCTTTACACTTTCCTGGAACAGTTTATCATGACTGAGTCATAAAGGGAACAGATTGTAATATTGTCTTGCAAAAATCCATTGACCTTGGTAGGAAAGCCTTGTAAAAGAGAACTCAGCTTAGTGGAAGACATAAAAGTGGGGGCACTGAATGAGTTTCCTACACAGAAAGAAGGGATCAAAAGGTGACCTTTTTCCCTACAAAAGAGCAACCAACCAGTAGCTTCAAATAATATAACTATTCTGACCTTGATCCTAAGCATAATATATTAAAAAAAAATTAACTCCTTTTTGTTCTCATGCAAGCAAATATGTTGTTTTTGGAAAACAATCTATCTGAATCTTGTAGCCTCAAAATCGTTATTGATTCAAATTTTACTCTAAATGAACATAAGAAAAATACTTCCCATACCAAACATAAAGTAAGAGAAAATAAAAGTCTTTACTCAACTCATTAGTTGTGATTAAGAAGTATGTGAATCCTGATCTTTAATCAGTCATTTCAAAATTAAACCTCAAGCAAAGCAACCAAAAACTACCATGCAAATTTCTCATTACAGTGCCATTTAGAAATGAGACTTCCAGCCGAACTGCAATTGTGTTTAGTTAAACAAGCTGTCAGATTGCAATTGGTATGTGCAATATGGAAGTTATTCAAGGATAACATTCTGAACATATGCATAATTATCAGAAGAAAAGATATGAGATATATTAATTTAGTTTTCATTAGAGAAAAAACAAATATGAACTGCTCACTGCAGTAAATAAAGGAGTTGGACTTGTCTGTGTCTGGGAATTTCTTATCTGAAGAAATGAAAAGAATACACCGTGTACTCTTGATCTTTCCTTAAAGTCACCAGTTATCAGTGTACAAGACTGCCTCGTAGGAATCTGCTGCAGGAGACTGTCAAACAACATATATTATGATTCTCACTGGAAAAAAGTATCCGTTTTACTGCAACAGCAACTATTTAATTGCTGGAATCTCTATCTTCTCTTAGACATGCAAAAACACTGGAATTTTTAATACACTTTTTCTTTGAATCTCATCAGAATTGTAGAGCACATCTAGAATACAGCTTAAATAATTTATACCAAAACAGTTCCAGTTATCTAAATACCAGCATTTTGAAAGCTGGGGATAAAAAAAGGAAACCACAGCAAAAAACTAAACCCAAAAACACAAATGAAAAACCCAAACCTTCAGCAAATAGGGATATGAAAAAAATCCTTTTCTTAGCAGTGAAGTTAAAAAAATTGAATTAATGGCCTTGAGAAAACGTTTATTCATACAGTTGCAGAAAAGAAAGAGTTTCTCTGATTTCTTTTTTCATTTTCTCTGTAAGATAGAGGTGGTTTTGGTTTCCAGGTGAAATGAGTAAAAGAAACTATACATAAAAAAGTAAATATATAGTTGAAATTAGTATTTTTTTATGGAAGTTAAGGTCCTTTCCTTTCCTAATCTTTCTGCTTTTAAAGTGAAGAAAACTCAAATTTCTTTTTTCTATTTCTCAGAAACACATTAAAACATTTCCTGTTTTCTAAAAAATATTCTCAACCTTTCAGAAAATAAACTTCTTAGAAACTGTCCCTAAATCACTGGAACAATTACAAGCTGTGCTTCTTTTTATTTTTTTGCTATTCCCTTTCTACCTATAATTTCCCATAAGATTACAATATTTACACTGCATTATATCTATAGCATTGCTTGTATCACAATCTTTCTAGTTAAAACCCGACTGTCTGTTTTAAACACTTATTGAAATATAATACCAAAACTTAGTGTTTTATCTTTTTTTTTTTTTTTTAAACCTGCAACTAGTATTATTCAATTAAGATTTTGATCATCCCAGGTGACAAAGTAAAATTTCTAAGACAGCCTCCAGTTCTCGCATACAGCATAAATACTTAAAAATAAATTATCAATGACATTACTAAGGTGTCTATAGATAATAATGAGTATATGAGGTTGCTACAAGGCTGACATCTTAGGAGAAATGGAGGACGTTCAGTGTGAAGGCATTAGTCTTCCCAAGTCTTTACACATGCTGGAGCTCTTCTTTCTTGGAATGGCTGAACATTTGCCTCCTAATGGGAAGCAGTGGGTGAATTCCTTGTTTTGCTTTGCTTGCCTGTACCACTTTTGCTTTATATTATAAGTTGTCTTTATGTAAACCCATACATTTTCTCCCCACTATGGGCAGGGACACCTTTCACTAGACCAGGGTGCTCAGACCCCATCTAACCTGGCATTGAACACTTACTATCATGGGCAATCTATTCCAGTGCCTCACCATCCTAACAGGAAAGAATTTCTTCCTAATATCTAATCTAAACTTTCCCCCTTTCAGTTTGAAGTCATTCCCACTTCCTGCCACTACATGCTCTTATAAAACCCCTCTCTTGTAGGTTCCCTTCAGGCGCTGGAAGGCTGCAATTAGGTCACTGCTCTTTTCCTGAACAATCCCAATTCTCTCAGCTTTTCCTCATAGGAGAAGTGCTCCATCCCTCTCATCAACTTGGTGACCTTCCTCTAGACTCATTCCAACAAGTCCGTGTTCTTCCTGTGCTGAGGACTCCAGAACTGGATGCAGCACTGCAGGTGGGGTCTTGCAAGATCGGAGTAGAGGGGGCAGAATCACCTCCCTCGCCCTGCTGGCCACTCTGCTTTGGGTGCGGCCCCAGAGTGCACATTGCTGGGTCATGTCCAGCCCCTCATCCACCCCAGGACCTTCAGACCAGGGCTGCTCTTGATCTCTTCATCCGCCAACCTGTACTAAGAGCAAGGGTCGTCCTGACCCAGGTGCAACACTGTGCACTTGATTTTGTTGAACTTCATGACATTCCCATAGGTCCATTTCTCAAGCTTGTCCACATCACTCTGTTTGCCATCCCATCCTACAGATCTTGTCCATCTTGATGTTTTATTATTCAGAGAGCTGGTTTGCCTCTGGCTGTTGCTATGCACTCAGTGCTGTTACTTTTGTTCTACTGATGTGTCCCTTATTATCCCTTATTATACTATTATATATTAAAATTTTGAGGAGTGAGCTTTGTTTCTCACAGGCACAACAAAACTCATGGGCTCCTCACAAGGTTATAATTTACAAATAATTTATGAACAGGAAGTAAGGATGTTTTCAAATTGTATCCTTTGCCTGGTATCTTATGCAAAGTAATAACTCTAACAATAAATATCTTTAATATAACATATCCCTATAATTTGCATGTGGTAGTTTTACAATAGTTTCTCTTTGCGGAGAAAATAAGTGCTTACAATATTGTTGTGTTCTTACTGTGACAGGCCAAATTTACTTTGCGGCTTCTTATTTTATTAGCATGTCCTTTGTTACAGAAATTACTAGCTTAGACTATTCCAGCTCTGTTTTCCTATAGTGGTATTGTTTGTTTTTATTTGAATAATGGTTACAGTGTTTTATATGACACTTTCATTTGAGTCAATTTTGTTTCATTTAGACTTTAAGGACTAGTATTTTTTTTTCCATACCTTTAATTATTTTGATGCCCGAAAGATAGGCTGAAAATAAATCCCCGTAGAACAATGTTTACAGAGCAGGTGTTTAATGCAGTGCTGATGGTGAGAGGGGTATCTCCACCTAACTCAACCACCTTTGTCAAGTGCTGTGGTATATTTATACAGCAAGTATTGCTTAGTATCCTATGTCATTATAACATCATCACATATGCACCAGAACTAATTTACTTAGTATGATCTCATGGTGATTAGATACTTCGTTTGCACTGCACTTGCATCTCCTCCCTCTGGGGGTCATCAGGGGTCTTTGATGAAAGCTTCCATGGTCTTCATCACATCTGAACTCTTCAACTTTGTCTTCAGAGCACGCACAGTTACGGTGTTCCTTGGTCTGTTTGGTCTTAACCGGAATAAATTCTTTGTTTTGTGGCAAACTGGCTTTGCACTTGCCAATTTTTCATTAGTACCATACTTATCTATTTCTAAAGCTATCCACCTGGTGACCTTTTTTTTCTTCTTTTTTTTTGTCTATTCAGCATTAAGCAACTACTTAACCATATACTAGCCATTACGTTGTATAAAAAGTTATTTATATCAGGTTATATAGGTACAAAAGTTAAGATTCAGGTTATATAAATGGCAGGTTATATATATATATAAAAGTCATGATTTAGGTTATATTGATATCAGGTTATATAGATATATCAATTTATATTGATATATTATAACTCAAGCTATATAGGCACCTTGTAACTTTGATCTAAATTATTTAGGCATCAATTTACACAAGTTTTTAAATGCTTCTGAAAAAAGGAAAAGAGAGAATTTGCTTCTGTATGATAAGACCAAGAAGTTTTCCACAAACCATATGGGGATTTTTCCTGTCTCTTAATAAATTAAAAATAAAATAAATTCCAAGAATAATTTAGCATAATTGGATATTCCATACATGTTTGAAGACAGTGTTTCCTCTCTCTGTGACAGGTTTCTTTGGGTTTGATAAACACATTTCTTTGTATTTTGTAGTTACACAGTTAATGGCATATTCACTTTTGCATTTTTTTCCTTAAATAAAGTTGATTATTCATAGCACTATAAGCCTGACTCCCAAAGACAAAACACCAGTATTAACAGTTAAGTGAAAATAAATGTTTGGTTGTTTTTTTCAAATTGTTTTTTTCCTTCATAGGAGTAATGGTTTATATATTTTCACCAAATTTAAAAAATAAATGTTTCATAATTCTGTCAAATACACCTACCAGATGGAAGTCTTCCTTTTAGGGATGATCTTCTTTGTGTCTTAATATTCATGTATATATGCATTGTGGAAACAGATCGTTATTGAAACATTTTTTACCTGTTAATCCAGTGTCTGATACATTACCTGGATTTGTGACCTTGGAAATTCACTTTGGAATCAAGTGAAATATCCTAGAGGAAGGATATCTATGCTGTCACATGAGCTGTGTGGGAAAACCAAACAGCTTGTAAAAGCACAGATCACTTAATTAATAAAAGAAATTTCAAAAAGTGTTCATGTCTTAGGCTACAACTTTCAGACTTCTGTCTATAAGATGTGATATAATTTTTCTTATCTTTTAATATTTTGTGATGCTAATTCTCCTCTAGAGTGCTTATTTTGTTTAGTATTATTTTAATATCTCATATTTTCATTGAATCCTAATGATTCATTTAAGACAACATGAGGGCATGAATGCACATAACTGTGCATTACTTGTCCTAGTAATTACGACATTCAAATATATATATATATCTACCTTATAGCCATGGATGACCAACAGAAACTCCTTCCTTAGACATAAAATCCATGTCCTACTACACATATACCTTTAAGAAATTTTAGAAAGAAGAAAATACATATTTTTTATATCAGCAGAAAGAAATACTATCATTTAGGATAATGATTAATCTGACAAAATGAGATGAGGACCCTTACTTTAATGTGTTCTTGCACAAAATCTCACTGGACTCAT
Organism: Phainopepla nitens; assembly: GCA_013400175.1. Lineage (NCBI taxonomy): Eukaryota > Metazoa > Chordata > Aves > Passeriformes > Bombycillidae > Phainopepla > Phainopepla nitens. The sequence goes on along the minus strand of VXBQ01013214.1, from coordinate 179,472 downwards.
CAATCCTGACAGCGTTAGTAGGCTTCATTAAGCATTAGTTAAATTAGCCATTACTTCTTAACATTATTGGCTAATTGCTTTGTGAATCTCAGGCAACTCCAGAGTATACTAAAGCTCCATCTCAATACAGTAAACTTTCACTTCTCAGTATGATATCACACTATTTAAAATTTGATTGATGGTTGATCTTCAAAAGCTGGAATGGGCTTTATTAAATTCCTGAGTAGGAAGAACAGAAAAGTAGAGTGAAGATGTGATTGCCTGGTGCAAGTATAGTTTTTAATATGCTGAAAATATTGGTGAAGATGACCAGCTAAAATCAGCAGCTGAGAAAAAAATCTCACAAATTCTAGAGATAACACCACCTTACACCATTTCTTGATTAGAATATTGTAGTCCTCTTTCAACATAAAACAGTGGCATGAATTCCAAACTGGCATTTAAAGCAGTAAAATGCGTTAATTCTTTCTAGAAAAATGTAATGCACTTGTCCAGATGTGATCTTTAAAGAACATCTAGTTCAACTGCCTTGTGGGCAGGGAATACTTTCACCATATCAGATGGCTCAAAGTCCCATTCAACCTCATCTTGAATGTTGCCAGTGATGGGGCATCCACAACTTTGCAGGGCAACCTGTTTCAGTGTCTTATCAGCCTCACATCAAATACTTTCTTCCTAATATTGAAACTAATACCTGGTAAAAATCTACCTCCATTCGGTTTAAAACCCTTATTTCCTGTCCTATCCCTACACCTCCTGATTAAATGCCTCTCCCCATTTTTCTTACAGGCCCCCTTTAAATATTAATAAGGTCTCTCCAGAGCCTTCACTTGCCCAGGCTAAACAATCTCAACTCTCTCAGCCTCTCTTTGTGGAAATGATCTCTCTGACCATTTTCGTGGTCCTCCTTTGGGCCCAGTCTAAGAGATCCGTGTTATGCTAGGGGCCCTAGAGCTGTAGGTGGTGTGCAATGCGGGGTCTCACAAGTGGGGCTCTGGGAAGAATTACCTGCCTTGATCTGCTGGTCATGTGCCTTTTTATGCAGTCCTGGATACATTTGGCTTTCAGAGTTGTGAATGCACATTTTCAGCTCATGTCTAATTTTTCATCCACTGGTATACCTACCCCAAGTCCTTTTCTGTAGGGTTACTCTCAGTCCATTCCTAATGCAGTCTCTATTGAAGAAATATGCAGTACCCGGTTGATTTGTCCATGCCTCTTTGTCATTTATGAAAATAACTCATGACTGCAATTGTATAGCAGTCTATATGGTGGTCTTTTTTCTCAAAACAGGCACCTATATCAGTCCTTCTAAATAGTAATAGATCCCCTTCAGGAACCCAAGGCTCAAACTGTCAGCTTGAACCCTACTACTCTAAGAAGTATACATTAATCAATAATACAAATCATGAAAATGTCCTTTTACTTCTCTGTTGAAACTCTGCCAGGATTCAGTAGAGAATTAAAGCTTTGTGATCTGTGTCTAAAAAAAAGAAGAAACCTTTATCTATTGCTTAGAATTGAGCAATGTGCATTTGCGAAAGGAATAATTTTTGATTCCAGTCCTTTGTTCTAGAGTTCTAATGCATGATATGAACATTTTTAGGATATTACTGCAACTGGGATAAAGAAGTTTCATTGCTTGTTGCTCTTTTGCTAAGGAACAGAAAATCCTGACTTCTACAGCTGCAGCACTGAAAGCACTGGAGGAGAAATCCAAGGAAAGAAGGGCACAAAAAAAGCTGTACCTCCTTTAGCTTCTGGTACATCGCACTTTGGCCTTAGGTGTCTTCTGGTATCTGGATTCCTCTACTCTTGAAATAAGCTGACAGTATCTTTAATCCACAGGGGAGTTTTTTTCCATATAATTTGGAGTTTTTTGAATTCTTATTCTCATCATTTTATCTGGATAGCAGAAGGATTTCAGATAGCTAAATAACTCCTGCCAGGACTCTGGGCTATGTGAAAAGCTTCCCACAAGGGATCTGAGAATTTATCCTGACTACCCGCGCCTCGGGAGTCAGAGAGCAAAGAAGGGGTAGGAATGTCCCTGCTTTGGTGATCATCTTTGTAGTCAGGGAACTCAAGAAGATAGAACATCTCACATGAAGATAAATGGTCTCCTAGAAATAAAGGCTAATTACCCTGCTGGGAAATGAAGAATGGAGAAATGAAAGTGCCAAGAAGAAAGTTGAAAAATTTCTCTGCTGTTTTTTATTCTGTAGATCGGCACCCGGGTTTTAAGCACTTCCCAGTGAAGATTCTCATGTGGCAGAACTAAGAGAATGACACTGTCTCATGTTAAAACAAGGATGAGATTAAACAATTTGATTAGAGAAATCTGAATCAAGAACTGTAAAATATTACAGAAAAAAAGAAAATCAAGCCAACAAAAAATGGAACTCTCTCTTCAGAAATAAGATATATCTCATCAGAGCTCTTGTGCAGGGAATTGTTCTTTAAGTCAAAGTTTGTGTATAACTGAAGTCTGTGAGCAATTGACCTTGAGAGGTAGTCCTGCAAGACTTCTGTCTGCAAGATGTGCCATATAAGTGTGTTAGATCGCACACATCAGTTACACCAGGGCCTGGCTTCACAGGTAAAATACGTGGAATAAACATTTTGGAGGTAAAATCCTGATAGTTTTACATGAGGCATAGGGAAATTTTGTAGTTTAGGAAAAAACAATGGAGATTTCTGAATGTGGCAATTACTGCCTTATTTGGTCCGACAACATTGGGCCACAGATATGCATTTCACATACATTTTCCTGTAATTGAGGTGCATGTGAAATTGCACCCTGTTATTTTTAGTACCATGCTAGCATGTCATGTCTGAGTCGAAAGGAGTCAAATTCTTTACAGTTTTACATCCTACAAAAGATAAATATATGACTCTGTATTTGGTTGGCCTAGGTTGGCTGCCAGACTCTCACACAATTCCTCTTCCTACAAAGAACATGGGGAGAAAGTAGAATAAAAAAGCATTTGGTTCAAGATAAAGACTAGGAGAGCACTCAAGAATTACTATCAGCAAAATAAACTTGACCTGGAGAACTTTAATTAAAATTAATCTATTAATGAAATGGAGTAAGATACATCAGGTGATATATTAGGACAAAACCAGAAAATTTTCTCCTGCATCCCTCTCTTCTTTCCAGGCTTCCCGTGACATTTAATGTGTGGTCAGCATTAGGCAAGAAGGCAAAGATATCTAGGTGATATCATGTTAGCTTTAGTATAAGAATGACACATACTAAGCTTTCATTCAGAAAATTCATTATAAAGTCAAGATTAAGTTAGTAGAAGGGATCTAAACCTGTGACACTGATGGGTAATTGGGCAAGTATCTGGACATTGTTGTGAATTAAAGGAATATTACTAGTGAGAGATACGCTAAGTTGCAATTTACTTTCACAGTGAAATAATTATGTTTGAATGGTGTATTGTCAGAGAGAGTAAACAAGAGCTGACAAGCCCTCCTACCTCTATTGAATAAATATGGTTAACTTGATTCAAATGCGGTAGCTCCAATTTGTGTTATCCTTTCTCAGTATTTAATTATCACAATTAATGTGGGCAGAGGGAAATCTGGTCATTCTGTCCCATGGTGGTGTCACAGGCAGAGGTCCTCATGTTTCTTTTTGAATCCAGCCTTGAATAGTTGCAGTTGTTTTTTCTTTGAAGCAATACTGAAAAATAGTCTTTGACATTATAATTGCCAACACACATTTTTTTTTCTTTCCTCTTTATGTGTGAATGCAGAATGAATTCAATACATGGCTTCAATACATGTTACAGCATTTAAAAGTGAAGATTTGGGATTTTTTATTTCCCTAGATGATCAATAATTCAGTGAAGTATCTGGGCCAGCAAATGCATATTATGTCAGTAAACACACCTTTTAAGGTACACACAAAACATGTTACATATATAGCCAATCCCACACATAATTCCAGTTCTTATCACAAGCCATTGTTCAGAGTGCTTTTTCTTTCAATGTATTTTCTGACTGTTATTCTTAGGCATCCAAATTCTGTCTACTAAATGAAACTCCACATAAATATGTGTGGAATCCCAGAAATATAATGAGGCTTTTTATATGTTTTGCTATGTCACCACAACCCATATTAGCTATGCTATAAACAGGGAATTCTGAAGAATGCTTCAAGCTCATGTTGATGTTAAAGGTGCACATCCATAGATAAAGGTAAAGTGATATATTTATTAGCAAAGGGCAAAGAAAGAGAAGACAATGTGGCATTGTTCTTATGCATTTTCTGGTTGTGTACTGAGAAGGCCACAGATACTTATCTACTTAGAGTGAAAAATGAAAATCAAGCTGAAGGAAGTGAAAGTTTGGGACATTCAGACTGGAAATTGGGAAGAATTTATCACTATGGCTGACATTGGCCACCTGGGCCACCTGGGCACACACTGGCTCACAGCAGCTATTGACCAGCACCCCCAGGTCCTTTTCCACCAGGCAGCTTTCCAACCACTCTGCCCCCAGCCTGTAGCTCTGCATGGGATTGTTGTGACTGCAGTGCAGGACCTGGCACCTTGTTGAACTACCTAAAATTGGCCTTGCCCCATTTATCCAGTTTGTCCAGATCCCTGCGCAGAGCCTAAGCGGTGTAGCAGGTCACAGTTACCCCTGGGGTTATGAAGGCTTCATTCTTCTCCCTGTACCTGTTTTCCAGCTCAGGAGACTGACTTTATTATTAAAGACTGGGACAAAGAAGGCATTAAGTTCCTCAGCCTTTTCCTCATCCTTAGTCACTATTTCCCCCCCCATAATATGTCACTATCTGGGGCTTCCCTGAGGTCACATTCTTTCCAATAGATCTTCAGTCTGAGCTTGTAGATAATAGACTTTCAATAATTTGTGAAACTAGGAGGATTAGTGGATTAGTGCACAAGTCTTTGGACACCGAAGAACTAGGTTAGGAGATCTGCTTTGGGTCAAAAGAGAAATGAGTATGATAAACTCTGCTTAGTCCCCAGGAAACATTTGTACAAATCACAGAAAAACCTTTACACGTTTCCTACTATTGAAATCCTTTATTTACAAAGGTCAAATCTGGTGCTATATGCAAAGAAAATCCTCCAGCAAGGTCATGTCTTTCTCATTGAACAGCTATAAATCCGAAACATACTGAGACTCTCACCACTTAGAAGTAAAACTCAGATGGACTATAATGACTCATATGATTCAAATATCTCTGGTTAAATATTCCCATTCTTTTTTCTTCTTTGAGTCATCGATTTTACTCTTGCCATTTTTCAGTACACTTAGTGAAGCAGTCAATGGAGTTGTCTCAGGCTGTAATTCAATATAGACACTTGGACATTTCTATTATCCAGTGTAGACTAAAACAAACCCAAGAAAAACACCCCCTGTACAGGGTGCTGATGGACAAGTGGTGGCAGCAGCAGTGGCTGCAGTGAAAGGCTGTGAGCAGTGGCAGGGACTGTATTGTGCTGGACATGGCCATTTCCAGCTGGCTCCAACCCGTCTGCAACAGGGCACAGCTGAGCCCCACCAGATGAGGTGAGGGAACCTCTGAGAAAATGTTTTAAAGAAAGGGGAAATGCCACACAAGCAGTGTGGAGAGTGAAGATAGGAGAAAGAGAAACAATCCTGAAAACACCAAGGCCACAGAAGAAGAAGGAAACGAGATGTTTCAGGCACCAGAGCAGATTTCCCTGCAGCCCACGGAGGACTGTGGGGTCCACTTGCTGGAATGGATGGCTGTTTGCTGAAGAAACTCTGGCTCAGGAAAGGCCCTCGAAGGAGCAGGGCTAGAGGATGAGAGCCTGTGGAGAAGTCCCTTACAGGAGTACGGAAAAGTGTGAGGAGGACAGAGTAGTGAAGAGGAAATGTTATGGACTGACCACAACTCCGTGACTGCTTAGACTGAGGAGGCAGAAGATTATGGAGTGAAGAACTGAAGCTGAGATTGGGTCGAAGGAGGACAGGAAAAGATGATTTTAATTTTGTCTTCATTTATCACCACCTCACTCTATTTTATTTAGCAATACATGAAATTTTTTTTCCCCAAATAAAGCCTATTTTGCCCATGATGAAAATTGGTAAGTGCTCCCACTGTCTTTACCTCATCCCAGGAGGTTTGTCATTCTCTTTTCTCCTGTCCAGTTGCAGAGAGGGATAGAACAGCTGAGAACAGCTTGACTGGTCAGGCAACTAGTCAAGGTCAGCCGATCACAACCTATTTGTATGTCCAGCTAAAAACATTTTAAGACAATGACTATGAACATAAGCCGTATCCAAGAGGTTGTCCTCAGCCCACTGTGAACTTATTCAAATGCTTTTTTATAGTGGAATCCCTGGATTGCAGATAAAGATGAATCAGATTAAATTGTAACCTGCCTAGATTCAGAAAATTTTCATATTGGCTTATGGAATCTATTTCAAAGTAAATATATTAAGATGAAATTCTATTTTTTAATAACTATTGTTATGTCAATAAATTTGTTAGCTGTAGAAAAGTCCTTTCAGGGCTACAAAAGACAATATTTCTGTAATGAATCCTTTAATCAGTAATGAAAAAAGTGAACACATTCAATAAAATTTGAATTTGAAGTATAGTAAGGCAGAACCAGTTGCACCAATAAATGCCAAACCTGCAGTTTTCATCTTGACTTCAACTTTAGTGACATATGTAGGGGACATATTAAATACAGCAAATGCATCAGGCCATAATCCCAAACCTTTCTGAAGGCATTGCCTTGTTATTGATTTCACTGGACACTGAAAACCAGTAATTCCTTCACTGTTACAAATGTTTATCGCAGAGGGTATCATGCATTAACACTAGAAACAGTTTAAATCTGTTTTATCTTAAAAATGAAGCATCAGATACTCATTATAGTTTTTCTTTAGAGATTATTTGTTTTCTAGCTGTGTTTATATTTGCAATTCAGTATAAACTGAAATACATATACAAAGTTAGTCAAGGCCTAAGAAAAATATTCTGGTACTCTGAACTCACTGTTACACCATGGTGGGCTAGATAACAGCTTCAGTTTTGAATCCAAGTGCTAAACTACTATAGAAATGAAACTTTGAAAAAAATAAAAAGAAACCTTACTTGTGTGAAAAAAGACCTGTTTAGTTATCAAAAAAAGACTTCTGTGTAGTGTGGTTATGAGGTCAGATGTGATTGTGTATTAAAGAAGGCATTCTGGATCTGACTAATGAATTCAATCTGCTGTTAAATCTTTCGTTGAACATACAGGATATTTGGTGAAGAAATCAAATCAGAAGTAAATTCTACATAATGTTAAAGTCAGTCCCACTCTCAATGTTACTAAGTTACTTGTATTTATGTATAACTACAACAAATACAGTACTTTAATTATCTTGAGAAAGACTGAAGTATTGAAGTGAACCATGGTGCTTTTAAGAGATCAAAATTAATTACAATCACAGATTATACTTCTATAGACTTTAGATTTAGTCATGTTTTCAGGAAAGAATATACTTAAGAATTATCAGGTTCAGGACATATTTACTTTTGTGAAACAATACTAAATTAGTAAGTATTTTCTACTATACAAAAAAAAATTGCACTTGAAAAAGTAAGACTCAGCAAAATCACCTATGTTCTGACAACAAATTTTGAATTATTTCAGGAGAAAAAAACATGTCACTAGTTTCATGTATGTTTTGTGTCTGATTTTTTTCTTTCTCTGTATAATCTTGTCACTATACTGTTAGGTTAATTAGACTCTTCTCAGTTTTCTATTTTCACTAAAAAATATTTTTTTAAATAGCTTGTTTACCAAATCACAATGGGCAATCATCCATTTTAATAAAAATCAAATAGATACAAGTAATCATGAAGTAGTTTCTAAACAATATAAAAAATTTCAAATATTACTGTCACAATAATACGTAACAAAGGAATATTACAGTGGGGAATGTCTTCAAAGAAACAGAAGAATATCATAACAATTGACTTTTCAACATCACAGTAGGATGTGCTGAAATTGAACTGCACTCGGCAAAAAAGCTAGAAAACAATAGATACAGCAGCAATACATCAAAGAAATTGTGAGATCTTTCATAGGAACATGAAAATTAAAGTGGTCTTTGAGGTCATGTATACTGGTCCCTGGCTGCGGCAAATCTATTGGAAAAACAGAAACACTAACTTTGTAGAAGATTGTTCCCAGATCATTCTTATCACTATAAAAAGTCTTACCCTAATAAGCTCTATTTTTCAAACTGAATGAATTCATGACTATAATATAGGAATTTCCCTCATGATATTATTTGTCCATCAGGTTAAATATCTTTTCTTCTCTGATGTTTGTTTCCTTGATGATTTAGGGACACTCATCATACGCATCTGATTCTTTTTCTTTTCTGAGCTAAAGAGTCCAGGTTTATTTTAGACTACTCTCCTAACAGTCTTCAGACCTGTTTAGAATTGAACTTTGCCTGATTATTTGCTATATTGAATATTTTTTAAAAACTTTTCTACATTTCAGTATTATCACAGCCTTGTAAAATGGCATAGTACTTCTGCTGTTCTTGCATTTATTAGCATCCTAATATTATTTACATTATTTGTGACAAGGGTATAGTCAGGGCATGAGTAACTGATAACATGCCAAGATATCTTTTTTGGTTTTTTAATTTTTTTTTTAATTTTGTGTTTGTGGCTGTATTGGATCTAGCTGAAAAGGAGTTCATTTTTTCCACAGCAGCACTCACAGTGCAATGCTTTACATTGGTGTCTAGAAGGGTGTTGGTTACACACCGGTGTTTTGGGGACTGCTGGGCAGTCCTGTCACAGCATCAGCACTGTCCAACATTTGGCAGTAGGCTGTGGGTGGGCAAGATAGATCTTGAGAGGTGACACAATTAAGACAGCAGACCCAAGCTGACTAAAGGGTGATTCCGTACCATGTGATAGTGGCTTAGATATAAAAGCTAAGAGAAGGAGGAAGAGGTGGCATCCATCATCTACATTTGTCTTCCCAAGCAGCTGCTACTTGTGCCAAAGCCCAGCTTCCCAGGAAGGGATAGGACATCACTTGCTGATGGGAGGAGTAGAGAACAAAATCTTTGGGTTTTAATTCTTTTTCAACTTTTGCAGGCAACCTTCAGCTTTTGCTTTAGTAAACAGCTTTATCTTAACCTATGAGTTATTTTCCATCTGTCCTTTCACTGAGAAGGAGGAGTGATAGAGCAGCTTGGTGGGTACCTGACATCTAGCCAAGGAAACCCACTGCAGTAGCTCAATGTGTGAATCCCCCAAGCATTTAAACCATGGTGCTTGGAACCACATGCTATAGTTTTCAGCCTCATTTTCTTGCCCGAGTATTATACAGTTTCTTTCCTGAAAGTAATATTACTCCCTATTTTCTGCAATTCTTGAACTTCATTACACAATTGCAGATGTTGTGCAAAGTAAGTCAATGAAAATATGAAATTAAAGAGATGCTCCACAGGGAAAGAACTCTCTCTTTACTAAGAGAACTAGCATTTGTAAATTATTGTCATCTCTTGGTTTCTGTTAATTATACTTATCCTTGCTTCTCTAGGGAGCTGTAATTTCTGATCCTTACTGTATCTGAAGTGCAGCTGAACTATATTACACTAGTCATATCTAGTCATTAGAAAAAGATTTTAAATTTATCAGACACAAAATACAGAATACACTAAACTCGTATTTTCCTCTGTTCTATTTTCAATTAAGCTACAATGTGAAACCATAAGTGACTTATACATACCTCATTTGTTTGAAATGTATTGCTGGAGAAATTGTGTGTTCCAAGATATTTTGAACATAGAAATGTTGATTTCTTACATATATTTGTTGCCAATACAGATGTTTAATATTACCATACTAAAACTAGGATTATAAGCATATGAAAAAACGTAGGTATCAATGATTAAGATCTCAACCTCCAAAGTTTTTGGAATAATCTTATTTGAACTTCTGTCATCATTCACATTTCTAATTTTTTGAGACACTCAATATATACCTAATTTCAAGCATGCATTAGCCTCAATGAAGTTAAAAAGATGATATCAATTTAAAATTAAGCATTTGTGCTAAATATCTAGCTAGAATGTAGTACCCTCTTTTGTTTTGAGTTTATAGAGAGGTCTTGTGAGATTTAGACAAATTTTCAAAACCATGAGTTGTGTGTAGTTCTTAAAATGCAGTACCCAGTTACTGCTTTGATGTTTTGACGTATCTAGCTAGCTTATCTTCTTGGATTTTTGATAATTTCTTGTTGCATCTTCTCTTCCCAGTGTGTGGCAACCTTAAACTGGTTATGTGAAAGAGAATGTTGGCAATCCATTCCAGTGCAATCTTTATTGCTTGTGAGATAATAGGAATTTAATAAAATTCAGCAAAGGCAAAACCAATGTCTTACAACGAGACCATTAAAAGTCTATGTACCAGCATAGGATGGGCTTGCAGAGAGCCCTTTGTAGGTTCAACACTTCAGCATATGCCAGCATTCTGATCCAGAATCATTCAAGGACAAGGGCATCTTCTCCTGCACTTGAAAGAACTTTGCCAGCATGTTGAGGTAGGTTTTTCCACTGTTTGATGCTGGTGAGACATGTGGAGTGCTGAGTCCAGGGCTGATCTCCCCAATAAGACAAATACTGCCAAATTGAAACAAGCCCTCTGCGAAACTACCATAATGGTTAGGCATCTGAGCCCATGGTGTATCAAGACAGCCTGAGACAGTTGGTATTGTTCAAAATGAAGAAGAGAATGCTAAGGCAGTGTAATTTGTCTTGAAGTATGTTGTGAGATGACAGAGTAGAAGGAGTTGAGCTTTTCTCAGTACTGTACAGAAAAGGCTGAGAGGGAGTGAGCATAAGCTGTAACAAGAAAAAGAACTCAGCATGAATAGACAGTATTTTATAGTCAGGTTGGTTAAGCACTGGATAGGATGCTCAGAAAGCCTGTCAAATGTCCATCCAGACCAAATCTTCTTTACTCCCTTTAAAATACTATCCTTTAGAAGCTTCTAGGTATATGTGAGGATATAGCAAATATATCTATATGTGCTACCAGTATCTCTGCAGAGGCATCTGTGAAAATGAGATTTGGTTTGATTCTGGAAGTGAGATATGAGTTTCACTGAGTAGTTGAGGAAAAAAGTCCCATGTAGTCCCATTATTTGGTCTGAATCACTAACAACAACCAGCTTTATGTAAGCTAATGTATCAGTTAAATCCCTTAAGTGGGGGAATAAAGGTGCTGCAGTCAATTTCCATTATACAAAACAACCTAAATAGAACATCATACGCATAGTAAGTAATGTTTCTAAGTCTATGTGAATGTCTTATTCACTTTCGGATTCACTTCACAGTTCAGAAACTAACTTTCAAAACATTAATAATATTTTAAATTTATTTCAAAATATTCAGTGCAATAGAACAGTGAACTTTGACTGATCTGCTTCTGTTTTGACAACTTTAGTCTGATCCAAAATGAAAATAAGCCATGGCTCACTGACATTAGGAGGCTTTAGATAAGTTTTAATAAAACTAATAGGAACCGGATACATACAGAGAGGAGAAAGAGAGGCCTTCTTGATATCTGCTTTACACAAAGGAATAATTTGACTAAAACTGAAAACAAAGTGCATTATAAATTACACACTTGGACAGGAATATTTTTCTTTAGGGTGCCAAATAAGTGCTTAGTTAAACAGTACCGTTTGCCAGTCTTCACTGGCTCTTTCTAACTGTTGCTCAAAGAATGAGAAGAAAAGTTGTGTGCTTATCACAAGGGTTTGAGAGAAAAGTGATCAAATGTTATAATTTTCATCCTGATTGGGAGATTCGCACCAAAACTACGAACCTGAGACCCTGTGAAACACAAGCTCAAGAATAGGACATTTGTCTTTTAAAATTTTCTGGAGTAACCTCTTTGTGTTAGAATGCTCACGCATTTCGTTATGTCCACATTTAACTTCAATCTAGGCAAATGAAAATTTAAATTTGTATTTGTCTTAAATGACAATCATCAGAAAATTTCTGACTTTGGTAACCTGCAAGTAACAGTATTACTATATTATTCATTGTTTCCAACAGGTGTACAATTTGCAAAATAATAAAATATAGCATATCATATTTTTTTTATGGGAATAGTCATCACTAAACACGTGTAACTGGGTACACAATATTTAAGCAAAATTTACCTTTGGACTTTTTCCATTTGTAATATTCAAACATAGAAGTAAACAGATGGTTGAATCGTTTAAATAATATAGAATGCAATTTATTTATATTTTATTCTTTCAATTTTCTGCCAAAATTTTAAGAAAACCAAAAATACCAGAAAGGGTATTCAGTCTGTGGAGCTTTAAAAAATACATAATTCTTCTATATTGAAGAAGAATTTAATGTAGGTGGATTAATTGATATACATTTATTTATTTATTTAGAAAGTAAGCATTCCAAATTAATAAATGGATTTTATAAAAATTCAGTACCATTTATAAAAGTATAGTACAATTATAAATTAAATCTTTAACAGCTTTGACCCACATATATGAAGTGCTTTTTCATCAAATCAGCATTCTTACAGGAAAAGTATTTTACTGCACAGTAGTATCATTATCTGAAAACACACCAGCTATAGCATTGGAGATAATATCTAATGGCTATAGTTTTCTGTGTACCTTCCTTCAAACCAAGCTAGAGCACAGCTGACAAGAACATTGGCCATTTCAGCATTGCTTCATATCTATAACCATAAATAACAAATTTAACCCAGCATATTCTAACATAAACCCAAAATTAAACATTCAGTATTCCATATTCATTTTGGATTGTGGCACCCAGTTACATTCTCTCTCTTTTGGCATTCTGTACAAGCAAGAATATCTTATCAAGTTGTTGTAATGTATATGTCTTCATTTTCGTTCTTGAAATTGCACAGATCAACCTAATGATTTAGCAGTCCTGAAACCATCACAAAGCCATATATTCTTTTTGGCAGAAGTTTGGTGTTTTCACCTGAACAGCCCAAAAAAAGAGATTGTTCTGTACTCTCAGTGTTAAATTTTATTGACTGTTAATGTTAATAGCATTGAAATATTGAAATTTCTTTGAAAGTTAATTAAGTTTTTAATATTTTTCTTGTTCTAGTATCTTCGTTTGTTCTTTAATATTATAGCTGAACTTTCACCACTTTCCTCTTTGGTATTGGGTTGGAGATTTTTTTCCAGACTTAGATGTTGATGAAATTTCTTCAGTAATTGGTTTTTCTTTTTTAAACATCTATTAGATAAATCACTCACTCTGTTACTTATCTTAAAACATCTGTTAGTGCATGGAAGATGTAGCACTGAGTTGAATGAATATCCAATCAGCTTCTCTTTCCCTCCAGTAAAACTGCAGTCTGAATGAATTCAGTTCACACACTTTTTCTGTTCTGCTGTCTGTTTTGTTTGAATGGCTTATATTGCCTTCCTCAGTTAATTCTGTAAAATAAGGGTAATTGTATAAAGCCTTGCACACATAAAATGTTTGCTTCATATTTTCAGACATGGTAAGACAGGGAATGAAGCAAAGATTCTAAATTTATTATAGACATATTTCTTCATGACAGAGTCCACAGCTTCAGTTCTGTATAAAAGACTATAAGCCATCAATTTCTATTCGCATTGTGATTTATATCTCTGTTTATCTTTGTTTCTAGGGAGTCATTTTCTGAAATTGATACTAAAATTGGAACCTCAAACAATATTTTTCTCCTGGTGGAATCCTTTTTTTCTTCCATAAACTTTTTAGAGATTAAAACAATGTATACGTTATCTTGAGACAGCCCATAAAAATAAGCTTTTCTCGTTTTTAAACAGTATGAAGTACTGTACCTAGGTTATGTAAGCAAAATTTAAAAGGTTTATTGGACTTGTGAGATCAATATATGCTATTCCTCTGTATCTCTGCTGTAATAGAGGGATTCTGTCAAAAGCATCACAGTATCCAGGTTAACAATCAATTGCACAGGAGTAACTAGCTTTGATGTCTTTCTTCATCTGAAATCTATGACTGAATAATTTCACAAAAAAAAAAATTAGAATAGTGTAAATAGTAAGAAAGTTTCCTTTCTGGAACTAATACAAGCAAAGAATGAATGTGCTGTATAAAGCAGGAGTAATTAGCGCAAACATTACCACAAGCAGATAGAAGAAACAGGACAGGAAAAGTTCATTAGCAACAAATTTCAAATAAAGATGTCAGATGTCAGAAGAGGTTATCAAAGGCAAACCTTTAGATTTTCTCGTGTTAAATTTTATCAGACCAATAATAGGGATATATAAAATAACTTGCTTGTTTTAGGGATTAATTAATATTAAAAAGTAAACCAACTTCTTTTGAATTTTTCTTTGCTCATTTGCAGAAGTTGGTTCCCGAGGTGGAACATATCAGTAACAGAGAAATAAAAGAAATAAAATGAGAATTATTTTTTTCAAGTTCTACCCACATTTTGTGCTTTGAAAAGTTGCGGTTCTTCTATAAGCATTTTTCCATTTATTTATTTCATAGTAAGAGGACAGCTGTAAAACACTCTAGAAGAGATGATCTGCTTCTGTAAAGCTTCAAATGGTGCAGATATTATGTAACTTGTATGCCCCTGTTACATACTCTCACATGTGATGTCATCCCAAGGGGATAACAATTGAGCAGGAAAAGATCAGATATATTCCCATTTTCTTTTCCAAGGTCATTGATGTTTCATAGGCTATGGTTTAATTAATTATTTAGCAAAGTGATAGAAATATATATATATTTGGAGAATATGCATTTACCGAGGAATAGGGTGTGTGTTTTTTGCATTTTGGAATGAAAGAAGGTTAACACTGTGATACATTTATTTAATTTCTAAAAACAAAGAATCTAGTTTTGATGCACAATTAGAGAGGCTGCAGTTGCCATGTCTCTACCAAATTCTTCTCTCCCAAAAGGAGTTTTTATTATAAATTTCATTTCTTCCTTCCTAATGAGCAGTTACTTTTTGAAAGAAGTTCAGAAAACTTGTTGTCAATTTCTTTCAGACAAGAAAGAAATGTTTAAATATTTTGAATATACCTTGATACGCTGTTTAATTAGTAAAATAATGCTTATAATTGTTTTCCAAAGAATCATTATCAATTTCTCTATAATCAAGCATAAAATGGTAGGATGACAAAAGTGTCTTCTTAGCATTCGAGTTTTGGAATGGGACCTTCAGTGTGTTTCTGAAAATACTATTGTGTCTCTAGTTGTCAGTAGACAACATATGAGAAAATTTGGGGAAATTACCTGCTAAATGTTACTTACTCATGTACATCCATTTATACAAAACCTTGTGATAAAGGCATTGTAGAGAAGTTGAAGGATCTGTAGGAAGAATCCCAAAAGGAAGGATCTCATATACACATATATAATTTACTTACTACACCTGAGAATATAAAATGTAGAAATTTGTGACTCTGATAAAATTGCAAAGCTCTTTGCATGTAATGAAAAATCAAAAGAAGTCAGATTCTAAATAATATAATAACAACAGAGGTTAGATTGAGAGAGAGAAAAGGTATTATGTCAGAAAAAAGGTGCTATTTTTTAATTAAATGATACTCATTTTACTGAGTACTGAGTAAAGTATTATTGTATTAATTTCTTCCTTTTAGCTTTTTTGGTGGTTTTATTTTGTTGTTGTTTAATTTTTGTTGATTTGTTTTGGCTTTTGTTTTTTCGTTGTTGTTGGTTTTGTTTTGTTCTGTTTGTTTAGTTTGGGGTTTGGGGGGGGTTTGGGATTTGGGGGTTTTGTTTTTTTTTTTTTTCTGTTTGTTTAGTTTGGTTTTGTTTTTTTTTTCNGTTTTGCTTTTTTTTTTTTTTCATGGCCAATGTGTGAATTCAAGAACCTAAGAACTCTTCTGACATTATTAATTGAAATTTCATAGAAGTAAATGTTAAAATAATAGAAATAAGGAATAATTTATAATTATTACACCTTTTATGAAAAGGTAAAGGTTACACTGTTTCTTTTTTACAAAGTGTGCTATTTTAATCACAGAAGCCCATACAGTTGCATATTTCAATACTACTGTGCATCCTGAGTAAATATCAAGAAGCATTCCTCTGCCACATGGATCTTTACCATATATTCCTTATTTCAGTATAGTTTTTTTATTCATGTTCCAGAATATTTTTTATTCATAGTCCATTAACATTAATTCTTAAAAACATTAAGACATGCCATTGTAGCAGCCTTTCTTTCAAAATATTGAAAAGCTTTTCAGCAGACCTAGCAGTTCAGTTAGTTTCTGAAGACACTTCTGTAAACCAAACAGCTACAACACTGTTAAAATAATAAAACTGTAGAGATGTACCTGCTTCAATAAGAAGCTCTGTGTTTTCTGTTTCTTCTTTACTTGTTTCTTACTTTCGTTGATGATGTTACAGTAAATCTAAAATGAATGGTCCCCAGGAAGAAGATAGTGACTCTATTTTAGGCTTCAAGTACATTTTATAGAATCTCTAGAACAAAAATACATTATTCAAATATATGTGCATAAGAACTGAAAAGATCAACCCTTGAGCTATCAAAGCTAATACAAAGCAAGGCTGAACTAACACCATGAGTTTCCCAACAACTTACTCATATATTAACACACACACTTGCCTTCTATGATTTAGTAGAAATTTCTGGTTTTGCTGAATGAAGCTCTTTCAGCGATAAGGAATATTTCAGAGACTCCAAATTCTCTCTGTATTGCAGTTATTAAATTCTATCTTTACTACCCTATCAGGGAATTAGGCTGCTGAATATAGGACCCAAAGTCAAATCTACTTCATGATGTCACAAAGTACTTCTATAGCAGCAGTCTAGCAACATGAAGCTTAGGTTGAGTCTTCAGCATTTTAGTAATAAGAAAATTGATATAAGGTTTTTCTAATATCTTCCAATTTTTTTGCCATGACAAAACAAGTGTGTGGCTAATGCTATATAAATTTCACAGGCAGAAATCTGAATGACACTGAGAAAACACTATACAAGTTTATGTGCATACAAGTCCAAACATGAAATGCTTTATATAGTACAAAATCTAATCTTCATGTGATCTAAGTATAGCTGGGTTGATAATACAAAGCTGAAACAGAATATTCTATGTGGTCCTACTGAAATCCATGTCAAAAATATGTGACAAAAATTAGTTTGGTAAAATATTGGTATCTGTTGGGGGTTATTTGATAACAAAATCGCCCTATCATAATAAGCAAAGTCCAATACACTCCAATAAACTAGTATTTTAAACATTTTTTTATATTAACAATCTCTGTAAAATAATTTTTTTTTTTATATGATAGTGTTGAAAACAATTACCTTACTAACAGAAATATAAGAATTTCAAACAAATTTAAAGTCTCAAGAAAGAAAGTCTTGGAATATCACCCAAGGGTACATTAAATCTATGTTCTCTTTTATAGGACAGCTATGATGGGATAACTATTAAATTGTCAAAAGTTTCAGATGTGCCATTTTTATCCTTGATGTGCATAGATTGGCATTCAATGATGACTTGATGCATAATTCAAAATGGTTCCTAATTTCAAGTACTATAAAATAAATCTGCCAATAAGGATGTGATCATTGGTCTGCTTTATCTGAACTTCTTGATATTTTTGTCTTTCACTTCTGCTCAATTCTACCCAAGGACCTAGCATTGATTTGACAACAAAATTCACTAGGACACCTGCTGTTGATCTTATTTGACTTCCAGCTTCTTCTGTGAAAGTTGGAAAGAATTGTGGCATATTTTTTTCTTTTTATTTAGAATAATATTGTTGTTTGAAATTTAGAAAACTTATCCTGGCTTAAGAATTTCATGAGTGAAAATGCTGAAATTCTGGGGAATTATCACTACATGCTTAGCTTGTTATATTAGACTAAAATGCCCTTACCTGGAATAAGGAGGAACTTTTGTGACTGGAAATCTGTGAGGAATATACTCTAAAACTACAGAGGGGAAGGATTTAGGATAATGGGATTGTTGAAAGTGGATGCACATGAAGGTGGAAAAATGTTTAGAGAAAGAGAACCATGAGGAAAAAGATATATGATATAGAGAAAGACAAGAAACAAGTTTGGAATGAAGAGGAAACTGGCTAAAACAGAAGTTAAGAAAAGTCATTTGGAATATGAACATTAACAGGACTAGAAAAAAACTGACAGGATGAACATATCTCAGACAGAATACCCAGTGCATATAGTCAATATATTGTTAGATAGGATGCCCAGAGGAGAAAACAGCTGAAGGAGAAATGAGTAAGGATGCATAGCTAACATCTGAGATTTGTTAAAAGACTGAAGACTATAAAGTTTATTCCTTTAAAGTAAGTTAGAGAATCATATTTCTATGAGATGCTAAAGGTGAGTGAAAGTCAAGAGTGGAACAAGAATTTCTCTGTCCGAGGAAAAGCACGCCTTAAACTGAAACATTTCTGATTAGGTTGTTACTTTTCTTCTTGTAAATATCTTGGAATTCAAAATTGTTCTGTTGTCATCTAAAGCCAATCCATACTCTCTTTTACTGATAATGCTTACTGTCTTTAGTTGGGTTCTGTTGTTCTGTGTGTGGCAGATCTCAAGTTTTCAACCCTCTTGATGAAACCTACTTGGAACTAAAAAGAGATGGATCCAGAGCTCAGTTTTGTCTCAGTGGAAGCTAAAACTACTCCCAAATCTACTAATTAATTAGTCTAGGATAAAAATAAGTCAACAGAATTATTCAGACTCATTACTATATATTTAAATAAAACAGTTAATTATCTTACAAAAAAAATAAGGGACCTGTTTGGAAGAAATTTGTGTCTACAGAAGAGCTAAAGTAATAACAGAAAAATTATTCTTCTGTACAACTGTAAAAAAAAAATCTAGAAATGCACTTTTTCTAAATTCCTATACATAGAATGTTTTTTGTGAATCATATTTTTCCAAGCAGTTTAGATAGAGAGCATGCATTTAGGTATTATAAAAAACTCTAGTAGTAGGACCCGACTCTTAAGACTGTCTGAAATAACATCATTAGATATAATAGCCATGTAAATCTGAACTACCGCCAAATTTTCCACAGTTTTCTTGTTTTCAGAGTGCTTGATTTGAGGAATTTTGTCCTAATGTGTTTTTAAAATCTGTACTCATCTATAAATCAATAAAACGAACCCTAGATTTGCATGAATATATCTTATCCCACCCCCACACACACAAAGAGTTCCTAGACTAGGAAAACTGAACACTTTTTAATGCCAAAATTCTGCTGCTTTAACATAATTAAGTTATGCGTGTTTAAAAGGGTTATGTCATCTTTCATACTGAAGAAAATAAGAAAATAAAAAAGGTGATTTGGTCACTGAATACGTCTCCTGCACTTGTGAGCACATAGACATTAAACATTGAACTAGTCATCCCCAGAATCCTAAAAGTATTTTGTAGTTCAGAGGACAGACCAACAAACCAGCACAAAAGATTTCAGAAGAGATCAAAAGCTCAAACCGTGCTTTAAACCCCTCAAAAAAAAAGTGAAATATGCTCAGATGATCATTGGAAGAAAGAATTCTTCACACTGCAGATAAAGGCAAAAAATCCTAACAACTCTGCTAGTTTCAACTGGAAGAAAATTCTTTCTTCCCTAGTTGCTCGTGATCATTTTAACAAAGTGCTGAGAATAACGTATTGTCTCTCAGGATGGTTAATCTTTGATCTCACAGTCTTAGTTGATGAAAAATATGAGCTTTCTTTTCTGTCAGAAGGGTGCAGCTTTAGTAACTTTTAAGAATTTAACTAATTCATAGAAAATAAGTATGAATCAGCAAGTGCCGCAAACTGAGAAGTGATGAATGTTTTAATATTGATATTTATGAAGTACAGACTAAATGTCTATAAACTAGGTCATTAAAAAAAACCAAGAACACTGATTTTAGAGCAAACAGAGTTTGAATAGTAAGACCTCATGCTGCATTTTGAATAATGTTCCATCCCTGGAATTGTTCAAGGCCTGGTTAGGATGGGGCCCTGAGCAACCTGGTTCAGTAGAAGGTTCCCTGTCCATGGTTGGGCTGTTACAACTCAGTAATCTCTTGGAAGGTCCCTTACAATCCAAACCATTCTATGAGTCTATAATTAATGCACACACACAAAACAGGGCTAACACTCTGACCTTTAAATTCGCCTTCATCTATTTAATGTGTGTATGAGACTACATTTATACTCCTGGGTAAGTTTGGCTTTATAAGACAAAAGACTATTGGGTATGTCAAGAGAGATGGATGTTGGCACAATCTATTATGTCACCTTTTGTACCTTACATTACTATCCACTGAATAGTAGAAATGTAGAGAATCATCATACACTTTATATAAATATATATGTGTAAGAATGTTTAGAACCTTAATAGAATTGAGGTTTTATAATAGTCTTCAAAGGAATCCAGTTTCTGCTGTCCAGTTCTGGAGGTATAAATGTTGAGGTATTTTCTACCCAGGTAAAGGATCTTTTGATTTTTTTTCCTGTTAACTGAACTAGTTAAAATGTTTTAACTAATTGAAAAGATGGATTTTTTTGTCCATTAGGTAATTTCCTTGATCTATAGCAAATCCATATATTCTCTGATATGCCAATATATGGCTGGAAAGCAGCCTTCTAGAAAATGACCTAGGCATCCTGACAGACACTGACTTGAACATGAACCAATAATGTGCCCTTGTGGCAAAGAAGACAAATGGTATCCTGGGATGCATTAGGAGCATTGCCAGCAGATTGAAGGAGGTGATTCTTCTACTTAGCACTAGAGATGCAACATCTGACAGATTGTGTCCACACTCAGGCTCCCTAGTACAAGAGAGACATGAACACACAGGAGACATTCCAGAAAAGGATCATGAAAATTATTAAGGATCTGGAGCAGATCTCCTATGACAAAAGGCTGAGGCTGCTCGGCCTGGAAGTCTCAGGGGGGAATCTTACCAAAATATACCTGATATTAAGGTGCAAAGAAGATGTGGCCAGGGTGTTTCCAGTGGTGACCAGTGACAGGAGCAGAGGCAACGGTTACACAGTGAATCACAGGAGGCTCTCTCTGAACAACAGGAAGCTGTTTTTCAGTGTGAGGGTGATTAAGCACTGACAGAGCTTGTTCAGAAAGGTTGTGGAGTCTCTATCCATAGAATTACTCAACAACGATCGGTACAAGATTCTGGATAACTGGCTGTAGATGACCCTGTTTGAACAGGCAGGTTGAACCAAGCAATGTCCAGCAGACATTTTCAACCATTCTGTGGTTCTGAAATTCAATGATTCTATAAATACAGTTTACAGAATTTACGTTTTTAATTTTTTTGTTTGTTGGTTTTATTAGTGAATATAATAAGATCTGGTCTTGAAAACTTATTTGAAGAGATTGGAAGTAAATTAATTACTTGACTTTTAAAGGACTGAATTAAAATCACCAACACTGATTTGTGTTGAGTACCCAGGTACATTATAGAAAATACATATAGTTCATCATCTGACTTAGGTGTCCATAGTCAGTGTTGGTTAAGAGCCAAGTTTGCACTCTGCTGTCATCTCTTTTTCCCTTCTCAGTGGGAGAAAACAGGATGTGAAAACTCATGACTCTAAGTAAAGACAGTGATACCCCTTGCATTTTACTGCTGTGGTCAAAAGAGACTAAACTTGGGGAAGGTAATCTAATTTACCGACAACTAAAATAGATTTGGGTAGTGAAAAACAAAGACATTAAAACAACACCTTTCCTATTGGCTCTTCAGAATTCAACTTCATTCCTTATCTCCTGACTCCCCTATTCCCACCTGACCAGCATGGTTAGGGCCATGGATAGTACTCAGCCCTTTCTCCTTCTCTGTTGCTGCTTTTGTCTCACACCTTCCAGCTGCTCCAGCGTTGGCACTCTACACTAGCTGCAGTGCCTTCACGGAAAAAAGCTCTATCCCAGTGTGGGCTCTCCATGGGCTGCTATTCTTTTAGAAAATGCAAACTTGATCTGGCATGGGCCTCTCCATGTCCTGTGGTGTGGATATCTGCTCTGACATGGAGAGCTCATCCTCCTTCTGCTCTGCCCTTGATGTTCCTTTGAATGTTTCTCACTCTTTTCTGTCCTCCCTCGGTTTTTCCTGTTCATCAATTTTACCATTAAAAAAATTAAACTTTAGATTTTAATATTAAAACCTTCACTAAACATTTTATCAACAGTACTTTCAAGGTTTGAGCTTATTTGCTGACCTTAAAATACACTTTCTTTCTTTATATTTCACTTTGTCCAAAGCAAAACCAGTAAAAATAAAATTACATAATCTGTTGCAATAAATTCTCATTATAAACTTTATTGTTAGAATAAGAAAATAGAAGGATGATTTAATTTCATTTTGTTCATCCATCTGGACTTTTGTTCTAAACTATTTTATTAAAATATGGAGGTATTTTGTAGCAAATGAGAGATGGAGTAATCACTAAGAAAACAATCTTCTCTAACAGTAACAGGGCTTCATTTCAGCAGCTTCAGGTTCAAACTTGAAGAATATTCTGGTACTCACAGATTTGGGTAACATTTCTGGGATATTTTGAATTGTTTGCAATGTTCTTTTCTAATGTTCTGTCCTGTCAGGCATTAAAAAAATTAAAGTCTTTCTGACTAAGATTTTATTTCCTTTCTACTATAAAGTTGAACAAGAAACTGAATTTTAGAGCCAAGTCTTTATTCCAGAGACCATTAGTAAGTCTGCTGGAGCACTCACATTCAGAAGTACAAAAATTTTGAAGAAGAAGCATAATGTGTCATAAAGTATGTTTACATTAAGCTGAGTTAAAGTCTTTTGGGTTCAGGTCTAACCAATACTGACTTTAGCCAAAGAGGCCAAGTAAACACTTGACTACCTTCTTGGGCTCTCAGGGCTTTTTTATTTACTCTCTTTGATAAAAGAGCAAACACTGCTAATTGCTCACAATAAATTGTCAATTGATCATTTTAATTTTTGACTTAAATTATTATGCTCATCTTCGAGTTAATTCTCAGTTGTCTTTCAACAGAAAAACTACATATATAGTCCCTACAGGTATGTCCTTAGTATTATCAGAATCATGAAGTCGTCAGTTCAAAGAGGCTTAACAGCAACTTAATCAAGTAAAGCCAGATGCTTAGAAACGTGACTCTCATATGTTGTGGAAAAAGCTAAACAGCAAGAAATCAGATTTCCTTTCTTCGCTAGCTTGTTTCTAGGCTAGCAATTTCTACAACTAAGAATAAGGAGAATTTGTAGACAGCCCCAGAGAGCAAATTAAACAATGCCTGTTACAGCAAGGTCCATTTTTGTCTTGTCTTTTTTTTTTTTTCTTTTACTGAATACTATATTTCAGTTAAAAAGAGACTGTAAGCCTAGGAAGACCTGGTAATTAGTAAGCCAAAATAAAGAAGGTATTCCTTCTTGGCAAATAAAGAGGGAATTCGAGATACTAAATCAAACAAACGCAGGGAAATACGTGTTCAGGATCCCAATTTCTATTGTCTGCAGTCCTCACACGTTGCCAGGGACAGTGAGAGCTGTCCAAATAAAAGGAGTAAATAATGAGAGCATTGGTATCATATCAAGAGGAGATGGATAACAGAGAATTAGTCCAAAGACATTGCCTATAAGAAAAAATATCCTAAGGAACTTGACGGAAAAGAAGGCTCAAAAGGTATATTTATTTGAAAAATATTCATGTAAGGAAGCTTTTGACAAGTAGTATCAAAAGGGCTAAGGAAATAAAAGGCTCCAAAACAAAGAGAATTGTTGATTTAGTGTAGTACATGCTTAAATATGCAGCATCTGGTCTTGCCAATCAGCACCGTCATTTCATGAAAAAAAGGCATCAAGAAAGGTATCCTTTTTCTTGCTGTCATGAATCTTACTTCAGACCTTAATTAGCAATAATGTTTTCAAGTTTTCAGTTTATTAACAAAAGATCTAAAAAGATCAAGGGAATGTGCCTGGGTTTCAACGCTGTTATATCAGTAACCTTGTAATTCCCCTGAGAGATGTGTTTGAATATTCTAACGGGCTCCATCTGATCACAGGCACATCAACAGTTCAAAGATTACACTTTCATCATACATTGATTGTGGGCCTATTCTTTCTCACCTTATCATGTATAATATCCAGAGTATTTAGAGATAAACAAGCAACATGAATGTATTGAAGTACATACACTTACCTGAAACTAAAAGCTCTTGCTTGCTCTCCATTTATGTGCTGATTTTGGCTGGGGTGGAGTTAATTTTCTTCAAAGTAGCCAGTATGGGCTATGTTTTGGATTTGTGCTGGAAACAGTGCTGATAACACAGGGCTGTTTTAGTTATTGCTGAGCAGCTCTTACACAGACCCAAGGCCTTTTCTGTTTGTCACACCAACCCACAAGCAACAAGGCTGGCAGTGCACAAGGATCTTGCAGGGGACACAGCCAAGAAAGCTGATCCCCAGCTGAAAAAAGGGATACCCCAGACCATGTGGTATCATGAATATAAATCTAGGTGAAGAAGGAAGGAACAGGAAGGGTGTTCACTGCAGTAGTGCTCATTTTTCCCAGTAACTGCTAAGATGTGATGGAGCCCTTCCTTCCTGGGGATGGCTAAAACCCTGCCTGCTCATGGGAGGTACTGAATAAACCCCTTGTTTTGCTCTGCTTGTGTATGCAGCTTATCTCAGCCCATGGCTTTTCTCACTTTTTCAATTCTCTACCCCATCTCACTGTGGAAGGAAAGAACCTACCACCTGTGTATAAAAAAACAATTTATTTGTCACACGTTCCCAGTATAGCTATGATTTTCATAGCTTTTTACAAAATTACTGAATGTGTCTAATGTAATCTCACAAAGAAGTGATTACACTTACACATCTCCCCTCAAACATCAGCAGAGCTTTGTGTCAATATGCAAATACATCAATTTTGCCAGCTCAAAAAAAATTGTTCTGTGATGTCATGAGGAAATACTGAAAGGTTTACTTTCTCTTCCCTTTAAAATAGGTGAAATATGAATGGAAGAAATGAAGTAGCACACTTTAAAAAAAAATCTCTTTAATAATAATTTAAAAATTATGTGATTACTCTAAATGAATATGAATTACTTCTTGCTAACTACTTTTTGGGTAATGCCAAGTTTAATTTTGTGATTTACAGAACTTAAATAACGAAGTATAGGAACAAGGAAGGGCAGAGATGACATTGCACCAGCATAAGACTGTAAATATTATAAAATTACAATATAAAACCTATGAAATAAATATTTAAAAGTGGAAAAAATACCTCAAAAATTATTTAGATTATTACTCTTATTTTCACAGATAATTTCTTCTTTTAGAAAAGTACTTGATATGCATGTAAAAGACAATGATAAAAAGCCTGAGTTCTTCTGTTTAACTGAAGAAACTCAGAGTGTGTCCTGAGGCAGACTCATAAATCTCATTCTCACTTTGGAAAAAATCTTTTTTTAGCTAAGAACAATATTCTTTGTTCATTTCAGGGGAATTGTCGTGGACCTGCACAGCAATTTGCAAACACTGCTGTGAAACAAGATGCATTCTTACCGGGCAAAGAAATAAACTGAAGCATTGCCATTTAAATTTTTTTCCATGCCAGAAATGAGGACGTTCAGTTTAGATTGCATCCTGAAAGTCTGAATGCCCCTGTGATAACACAGGTGCTTTACCATTCAGACTTTAGCGACAAAATGAACAGTGAGGGAATGATAACTTTTTTATAAAATTATAGGAATGTTTTTCTTCTGTAAATAAGAATTTTGGGTACCACATCATTTACATAGAAATGCACAAAGTACTGACTTTCATTCATTAGCAACTAGGAATGTTTTATCCAGTGACCTAATTATATACCCAGTTACCATTGTCATCTTCCCTTCTGCAAAATAATCCCTCCTGAGTTGTTTATTCCTGCACAGTTTCATTGACAAAAAAATTTGAAGGGTTCAGCTCACCCAACTTCCCCTCTCTCCCTCTCCCATTATGTATCTTACTAGTAATTGGCTTTTGTATATGGGGGCGCTTGTGGGGGTAAACTAATAATTTCATGATAATAACAATGCGTCATATTGTGCTATGGATATTTTCTTTCTAAAGACCATGTAGCTGCCATTTTTTTGTGGGCCAAACATCAAAGCTATAGCCAATGAACCCTTTATTCTGCTGACATTTAGTTGCTTTAGTGAGCAAATGGCTACAGCCAGATTAAGGCAATGAAGCTTTGGGCTCTGTCATAGCAGTGAGCATGACTTTCTACAGAATGTTTATGGTTGTTCTTTCCCCACTTGTTTTCCCATTTATTTAGTACCTTCTTCTTGGTACAGTATAAAATTCCTTAAGGAATTCATCTAATAACTTCTGAACTGTAGCAGTTCAAATTCATCCTATCAGATGCCACAAAATTGGTGCCAGCTTTCATACATTCACTTATAAACTGCAATGGAATGTTGAGTCTGCTACTTAAATTTGGTACATATAGTGGGAATAAAAATTGCCAAGGAGTAGGACAGCTGAATACTTCAATTATGACATTCCTACATTTTCTGAGTGGCTGGGGTGATTAGTGGGCCATAGCTCAGAATAGCTGTGACAGTTGACAAAAGTTATTCCTCCTGCAGTCTACCTACCTCAGATTCATTATATATCCAAGAACTTTGACTTGCCTTTTTTTTAACTATCTTGGGCTATAGTTTTCCAACACCCAAAACCTAAATAAGATCTGCAATAAATACTACTCAGCTTGTTTTAGCTATGGTCATCTTTTATATCTTCCCATAATCCATAATGTCAACTATATGGGGAGGGAGGATGTACATATTTGAATGCTTTACAAATACAACATGCTAATTCCTTATTTGGGCTTAATTTAGTTGCCACAAATGGATATCCAACAGCTTCTCTAATATTGTGTGGTGTCCAAAATTTCTGAAAAGGTTTGGCAGATGTGACATGTAAGTAACCCTCTCAAGGTATGTCTGAATGACAGCTAGAGCTCAGCCAGATGCACTAGGACAAGTCAAATGCACCTGTCTGCATATGGACAGCTAAATTATATTTTCAGCATTCAACAAGGGATTCCACTGTAATTCAAAATGCTTACATGTGAGCTAGGTGCTAAAGTTCCCACTACACTCACAAAATCACAGAATCGTAACATATGTTGAGTTGGAAGGCACCCACAAGGATCATTGAATCCAACTCCTGGCCCTGCACAGCACCCCCAAGAGTCACACCATGTGTCTGAGTGTATTATCCAAATGCTTCTTGAACTCTATCAGGCTGGGGCTGTGATCACTTCCCAGGGGAGCCTATCCTGGGTGAGTCTGGGACTGGATTTCATTAATCCTTGTCAAAGTAGATAGGAGTATGTAATATCAAAAGCATGAAGTGGTACAAACATGATGCAAATCGTTTATTCTGAAATTGGTAGGCAAACTCTTCAGCTGAAGCAAATTAAAGCAGAATAGTATTGTAGAGAAATATGCAAATATAATTGTGAAGGCATCAAAAGTTAAAGTAATTTCTTGTGCACTGAAACATTCATAATTCTAGTAGTTCATCCCCAAAGGGTGTAAAGGTAAGTGGAACAAAAGTGAGGTATATCTTCCTTATGTTCGTTACAAGTATTAGCAGTACAGAAGTGGGAATTGCTGTATTACTGTCTTTAACTGTTAATATTCGTAACTCTGGACATGACCACAGAAGGAGATCACAATAAAGGCAGCTCAAGCATAAAGAAGATGGTAGTCTCCTGGAAAATCATACAACTATTCCTTTCCCCCCTCCCTTAATTCATACTGGCTGGCTTTTACTGGATTTAGTACCTGTAACATGATCACACACTATGTATATATCACAATGTAACTACCACGAGTTACAGAGTACAGTGAAAAGCTAGTATGGAGGTAGTTCTTTATTCAGAAGGTGTTTTACCTTTAGCTATAGAAAATTATTTTTTTCTTTCTTTTTTTGAATAATGGTAAAGACAATGGATAAAGCTAAGTCAGTATTTGTATAACATTTGTTCATGTTCCTAGATAGCTAAAGCAGGTCATACCTTGTCTTTATTTAGCAGTGAATATTGTCACTATCCTTATAAATGTCTAATTGCATTTGGATTCATACTATTCCTCCCTTTAAAATTGTTTACTTTTGAAGCATTTTCGCCATTCTAAAAACTGGTGCCATTTTCACTTCAGATAAAGGGTTTCTCTTCTGTGAAGACCAACAGGAATACTGTATCTAACTTACTTCAGTTAGTTAAAGTAAAATGGAACGGTAACTACTCTTGCATGATTGAAATGCTTAAAAGGAACCAGGGAAAAAAACCCCAAACAAACCCTAGGCCCTTCTTTAAATATCTTTAACTTGGAATCTGTTAAAGTCTTTCATTTCCTTCTTATTTTTTTATTAAGGTATTAAATAAATACTGAAGTACAACTTAAAAAGTGGAATGCATTATATAAATATGTGTTCTCTTCTGAAAGGATAAAAGCCATATGCAAAGGATGAACAAAGGAATAAAATATGCCACAGCAAATACTGAACACTCTAAATCTATTTTATGCTATCATCTGGAGAGACCACATTTGTAGCTTTAAAATAAATGAAAAATTATTGCAGGATTCAGTGATTATGATTTTTTAATTGCTAAAAAGCACCAAATTCAGCCAGTAACTGGCAGGGATGGGGTAAAAAATAAAAACATAGTAGGTAGACAGTAAGATGAAAAAAAAAAAAAAACAACCAAGAGAACAAACAAAACAAACAAAAACAAACAAACAAACCAAAACCAAAAAAACTAGAAGTTTTCACATGGTCTAGAAAATTAGGATTGGTTTCTTACAGTTTTGTCTTGGGTTGACTGACATGAGGGACTAAGCGTAAGTTTCAGAAAAAACTTTCATTACCACTGGAACAACTAAAAGAGCTCCCTCTCCTTTGCCAAAATAGTTATTTCTCTGCAATTTGTGAATCTTGAGACTTCTTTGCTTTGCAATCATGTTACCTTGTGCTGAACTTGTGAGGCCTCAGACTGAGGCTCCTCAGGCTTGTCCTGCCAGGGCTTTTCTTGCCCAGCTGGCAGCTTGGGAAATTTCCACAAAGGGATGGGATCAGTTTAGTTCTCCAGATGGACAGTATTACACAGGATTCATCTTACACTTTATTTCTTAAGTATTCTTTTGGGAATATTTGTTACACTATATAGTATATAGGGTTGTCATTTTACATTGGTTCTTGGTTGTTCTTGAACTCACAACCTACTCATTCTACATAACAATCTAGCAGGCTGAAGTAATCCCAGATAAGGACTCCTGAGCTGAAGTCATAAATAAACTTAGGAAAAAAAGTCCCTAATTAAAAAAAAAAAACTTTTAAAAAAACCCAAATAAACAAAGAATTGAAAATAGACAAAAGCCTCAAACATGACAAACAGTTGTATACATGTTTTCAGTAGTCAAGAAATTCAGGAAACATAAAGAGAAATCTGGAAAATAGCAAGCTTAAATAGCCTATAAAGAATATATGATGCAGTTAAATAGTTTCTAGATGTATAAATGAAAAGAGGACAGCAATAGCTTATCAGAAAGTATGGAGTAAGGTGAAAGACGTACATGGAAGCATAGCTTGCTATATATAATGAGGAAAGTATTAACACACAATGAGTAAGCTATAAACCGATCCCCACATTAATAACTTGATTATCAGAAATGAAGCAAACAATATTTTAGAAAATATTCTGCTAAAATATGCAGGCAGTGATGGGAAAATACATTGCACTTTGTTTATGAAATAGAAGACTGTGTTCTCAGTAAGTATGATCATGTTAGCCCAATATTAATAATACACTAAGCTTCAAAACTGTTCGGAAGGAATAATAAATATATAAAAGTTTAATTTGTATTGCTCAAAATGGACTATCATATTTACATTACTGTTGTATTTACATACAACATTACTGAGGGGAAAAAAAGAAAGGAAAAGCCAGATGGAAACTGTAGGAAAGAACTCTATACACAGTCTTAGAACTATGAAAATGCCCTGAGAATATTTCATAACATATCTGACTATTAGCATATATTTAGGCATAGGTATAGTAATTTACCTCATGGTATATCTACTTACCAATTTAATATATGTGGTAAAATAACCTATACCTAGCCACTCATAGCCAAATTCATAATTTTTCTGTTTGAAACTGAAAGTATGGTGCAGTCAATGCACTGTAAAATATCTGCAATAAAAAAAGGGTGAGCATGCATAAAGACACAAATCAAAGAAAGGTTATATTCAGGATAGAAATGGCTCTACTCAGGATCTTTTCTCCTTTCACTCTTTGGGATTTATTATAATCATCCTGTATGGCAGCACCCAGCAGAGTTTCTGTGCTATACTTAAAGCTGACTTTCTGTTTCCACCATAGCACTTTTCTTTTTTATTGATTTTAGCTTCACTGTTATATTCATCTTTCTTTAAAATTAGGCACATATATTTCCAGCTTTATGGTCTTCATCCTACACCTCATCCTTCGCACACCTCTTTCTAAATCACTTCACTAGTGCTTAGCAGTAAAATGGATGTTTATCATAAATTGGCTCAGTATTTACTGTTGTTGGAGTTGTACATGGAGAGAAAGGAGGTAAAGTAGACTTTACCAGAGCTATGATAGAGTTAAAAAGGTACACTAGAAAGTATTTTAAAAATGCAGTATTTTTAGTTCTCTTCATTTTGAATGCAAGAATATAATAGAATCAAAGCTGTCATATTCTTAACACAATTTTTTTTATATGAAGATTTACTTACTTCCTCTCCAGAGAAATCTAAAATAATCAATTAAAGATATATTTTGATTAATTTCACTAGGATTATTTAAAATTGCAATAAAAATTAATAAAAGCACATACGTAATAAAATCATTATTTAGTTGCTTGCCCAAGAAATAAGATGCTTCAAATCCAAGCTTTTTCTCAGTCTGGCACTTAGTTCAGAAGTGTTTGCCTAACCATGAGGCTAAGATCTGAGTGTTTCCATTCTTGTTGTTCAAATTAAGCCCATCTGTAACCAGGAATGCCCAAATACTAGAAGTTAAGGGAATCATATAAATAGAAAACTGATTTCAACCTATTAGATAAATGGAAGTACAGGAACAGGTAGGTTCTGATCGAAAAAACTGTAAAGAATCAAGGTCAAATAACAACCCAACATGGCAACAACAAGGCCCAAAAGAACACTTAATAAATAAAGTCGAATAGGAGTCCAATTTAATATATAGAGAGAACTAAATACCCTGAGCACATCCCTACCTGGTTTATTCTGGAGACTTTTCAAGATTGTACTGGAAGAATTATGCCTAAAACCAAAGTCTCAGGTTCTCTGTCAGAGATTTTGTGAGAAATCGAAAGTTATTCAAAGTTATAATAACCTTTAGTCCACCAGGAGATCAACTCAGGCCACTGGCAGCTCACGATTCAGGAGCCCTAAAACACTGTATGGCTACAATTCTACTCCATTCAGGTTGTTAAACCCTATTCTGGTTTGCCAGACAACTAAATTTCTGAGGTGGGTCACAATCTGGGCCGACCCCTGACTGCTTTATCTCCATCTCTCCAGGATTTTTAGGTATCCTAATTAAAAACACTCTGAACATACCTTTGTTTATGGTGTAGTTTAACATCAGCTGGCAGCTAAACATCACACAGCTGCTCCCTCACTCCCCTGTCCCAGCAGGACAGGTGAAAGATAATTGGAAGAGTAAAATCAGGAAAGCTTGGAAACTGGCATAAGGAAAATTTAATAATACTACTAATAATAATAATTTAAAATATAAATAATAAAGAGAGGGAAATAAAG
This sequence comes from Phainopepla nitens, assembly GCA_013400175.1. Classification (NCBI taxonomy): domain Eukaryota; kingdom Metazoa; phylum Chordata; class Aves; order Passeriformes; family Bombycillidae; genus Phainopepla; species Phainopepla nitens. The sequence goes on along the minus strand of VXBQ01013214.1, from coordinate 147,531 downwards.
CCCCAGAAAGAGCAGCAATGCAAATGAAAATAGCTGTTCACCACCAGCTGACTGAAACTCAACCCGTTCATGAGCAGCAGGCCCCTGGACAACTGTTCTCCCAAATTTATTTGCTGACCGAAATGTCATATGGTATGGAATTTTCCTTTGGTCAGTTGTTCCATCTGTGTTCCCTCCCAACTCCTTGCACAACCCCAGCCTCCCCTGTGGTGGGATGGGGATAAAAGCAGAAAATGTCTTAATACTCTATCTGTTACTGGTGGCTGTCCAGGAGTAACTAAAATATCCCTATGTTATCAACACTACTTCCAGCACAAATCCAAACCAAAGCCCAATACTGACTGCGGTAAAGAAAATCAACTCAATCCTGCCAAAACAGCACAGTTTAAAAGACTCACATGCAAGGTGATGCAGTGAAAGACACCAGGAAAATAAAACACTGGATTTTGGGTAATATATTGTGTGATACCAGTAAGGCTTACGTTTTATTTTGGAAGTTTGCTCATCTATATGCCTCATTTATTTAAAATCCAATTTCTCTGTGTACACCAGTAAATTTAACAAAAGTTTATGTTGCCAGATACGTTGTTATGCTTAATTTGGGGATTTCACGGAATTTTTTTTACAGCTTTTAATAGTATTGCACTTAAAAAGCAATAACACGTTTCAAAAGTTCTTTCACTTGTTTAAATTTCATAAGGAATTAAAAAAAAGGAACTTCATATTATTAGTAAATATGTTGTCCCATGTTTTTAAAGGGCATGTTACATTGGGAAATATGTACTTAGATTTACAAAGGCTTTAAATTATGTTTAAGAAGTCAGTTCAAGATAAGAACAAAAGTCAATGTTAAAACTTTTCAGCAAGTTGGTCTTTTCCTTCTGGCTTCACATTTTAAGAGAAAATGACAATTAACAACTGAAGAAGATAGATATATTTTGCTGGCTTCCGACTTGGAGATTTCATGATTAACATTCTCATATCAGAAATTTTAGTTACTTAAAACAATCTATAACATTTTAGAAAGTTTAATTACTTGAAAAAATATAAGCTATTATCTTGAGACTTCCAATACCTTAGCTATTGCACAAGAACTTTTGGAAGAAATGCACTTATAGATGAAAATTTCTTATCTTCCTTCTTTTATGTTTACACTTTATCAACACCTCTGGTACCATCACCCTTATCTCCACATATCTGGTATTATTTTAAATTTCTTCTATCCAGTAAATAAATAAATAGGCAAGTATCTAAGTTACCTACAGACAAATATTATAAACAACTCAAAAACATGGGTTTTTTTTGGGGGGGGGATAAAGTATGAGTACTCAAATTTGGATATATCTTAATTTCATTTGAAATTAAACTTTCAAAAATCTGTGCTGGCTTTTATGCCTTAGCTAAAAGTACTAGGTTGAACACGTGGGAGTTTTTTCATTTTCATGTGATAAGTAGTAAAAATCTAGGTCACTTGGAATACCTATTCATGATATGCACTCAAGCAGCATGAGGAATGAAGGGAACACAGAACACCTATTTCACAACTGCTACATATAAAAATTTATCTTCATGTTGAATAAAAATAAGGAGTTTAAAACCTGATTTTATACAGGTGTTTCAAACTTCGAATGCTTGTCCAACTCAAAAAAAATCAGAAACTTTCATTTCAAAATGTCTTTACTCAAGTTGCTACCTCCAGTTTTCAAAATTTATGCGGCCTGGGAAAAAGTAGATTGTGTATCCCCTTGCAAAAATTTGACTTGAACTCTGCAGCTTTTCAGCCGAATCCTATAGAGTTGATATCAGTAATAGCAATCTAGAATGGGGTGAAGCCTGCCTGGAAGCACTGACACATCAACAGATGATGCTGGTATGTGACAGGAAAACAAGGAAAATAATAGTAACTTAATTGAGGTGAGGCTTTCCCAAAAGCCGTAGATTATGTCTTGCCTGTTCTAATGTTTATATATATATAGTGTATATAAAAATAATATTTATATCCAATATCTATTATGTATTGATAATATATATTACATATCTATATATAGCGAGGTTGGGGGAAGGGAAAAAAACAGACCCAGAAATAAACCTACACATGAATTCTTAACAACTCCACACCTGTTTACCGTACTTGGGGTAGGGGACAGAAGTTGATAGCAACTTGTGTAACAATTGACTTTTGATATTGGGTAAATCACAGAAATTTGTCTGGGGTGATGGGACCAGCAAGGCTGTTGTCAGCTTTTGAGACATTAGAAAGTAAAAGACAAGGAAAAACAGTAGTCTTGTGCAGATAATACATCCACAGATATTCAGTTCTGTGCTGAAGGCACAGAATCTTCTAATTACTTCTAAAGTGTCAGATAAAGACAGGCCTAGAATGTTTAAAAAAAATGTTATATGAAACATACACCTCAAAGATTCTTGTGTCTATCTATTACAACTTTTGGTAGCAGTTTTGCCTTTCTTTATGTACTTCATGGTTAGAGAGTTGTGGTGGTACCACCACAAAATCAAGGCTCTTACCACAATTCTTTGCAGATAAAGGTGATTCAAACTCATTTCTGGGATGCAAGGCAATACCCAGACACCCATTTATGGGAAGAAAGAATAATTAAATGCATTTAGAATAACGCTGCTCCTTCTTGTCCAAGTAGGGCTACTACACATAAAGTAACATGGGATTCAGTATGCCAAAGGAGAATGAGTACTGGTTGTACTGAGGATCAGAATTATCAAATTACTTATCAGCTAGTTATTTAGGAAAAGGGAGGACTGGGCTGACCTTTGAGGCTTTTTTTTTGTACTATTCATGTTTAAATCCCTAGATTTTAAAAGACGAGTCAAACCACTATTACAAAATGTATATTCCTTGTGTATGTGTGTGTGTGTGTAGGTGTATTGCTCCAGTTTCCCAGTCTTCTATTTATTTTTGAAATTTCAACTGAATATTAACTCTTTCACTTTAGTCTTTCTCACAAGGCTGTTAGGAATATAGTTTGTGTTCTTGTAAAGGTTGAATTTACTTAAATTAACCTTTGTATTCATGTGAGGTATTCTAAGTACAGGATGTACTTGGCATCATAACTCAGTAATTTTGCAAAAGAAGTGAATATTTTCAAAAAATACTTACTGATACCTGGCCCTTCTAGGAAGAAGACTACTGAAGTCCTGATTCAGGCACTGAGGCCTTGGAAAAACCAATACTGGAGTTTAATGCACATCTTATCAAGTAGTTAAAGAGGGTGAATTTTATAGATCATCTTGTCAAGGCAACTACTTCTTTCAGTGCATAGTAAACTGATGCCAGTTCCTGAATCACATGTTCCAAATCATGGTTTTGGGTTTAGAAACTTCAATCAACTTCAAAGCATCTAGTTTTAGTATAACATCTGGATTTTTCAGTGGATTTTAATAATTATGTATTGAAAAATCATAAATGAGCTATACAATAAAACCTGGTTTAATGAAAAGTTCCCTGCCTTAAAAATTTCAGCAGAAAAAAAAAGCTCAATTCAGAATAAATCTAAAGGGAATAATGGAAATTCAGTTGTGGTTGGCTAATAAGTGCTTTCTCCATTACAGTTTAACAAATGTTTAATTAATTAAATTTTCTTGCATACGGATACCAAATTACATATTAGAATTTAGAGATATCTTAGTTTAACCAAACTGTGTCAAAGAACCCAGTTTTGAATAATAGCAGTAATTTTCAGCTCATTGGTGAGCATTGTGCTTTCAGAACTGCTGTACTTCTATTGTAATTTACTGCAGAGAGGGGCCAAAGTAAACCAAAGAGGGATATAATTAGAATTAGTAATTCATTCCAGTGTATGGAAATGATCTTTTAATTATTCTGGACATATTCAACAACGTGTCCAGTCCCCACACCTCTGTGTAAGGACCTGAAATACCTGGATTCAATATCCTCAGCAGATGACCTGCATATTCTCCTACAGCTATAGAAACCAAGTTCACCCTTTAATTACACTTGAAATTCAATTTCCTTTCTGGATGATACAAAATAATTTAGATTTAATAGTATCTTTTGTTATGTGCAGATTTATTTTGTCTGATCTGAGGTCCAACCATCTGGTGGTCTCCTGAGAAAGCTCAGACCATGTGTACATAGCAAAGATGAAAAAAAAATGATAAAGGCTACTCTTCTAGCCCTGTGGATTATTTGGCTGCTGATTTAGGAAAGCATCGTTTTTTACCTCAGGAATCTGCTTGTGATAAAAATTTGGCTAGTCTATAATTGACCAAGGTGACAAGAGGTGCTATTTTTCCATTGCCCGCCAACTATGTGTGCAGTACTGGAGACAGTTCCTAAAATTACAGTGGATTTGTTGGTTTTATTTAGAGAATCTGGAATATCAATCAAGAAGAAGAAGGGTTATAATTGTTTCATTGGGCTAGATGCAATAACTTACTTATGGACCTAATTAGAGTTTTAGGCACAAACTAAATCTGTCAACGATAATCAGAAGCTTCAAGCCTAACTCTGAAGTTGTGAGCTGCCCAGGAACAAGCCTGGTGGGAATAAGTCTGATTTAGCCTCCTAAAGACAAAATGGCAGTAAACTGCACCTCCTCTTTCCCAACTCTACACACATTCACACACACACACTTATGCTATGACAAAAAGGAACAGCACATTAGAAATGCAAAACCGTACCCATGTTACAGAATAGCTGAGAGCCCTGAAGCAAATTTCATTATTCAACCAAGAAAGGATTTAATTATTCAGCCATTTTCAGCATAATGTCATGAATGGGTGATTTAGACTGCTTGAAGAACCACTGTCAAAGGTATTAGCAAAAGTTGTGTTATGATGATGTTATAAAAGTGCATTTTAGGAAAGTTTGATGTCAAGGTTCACTCTGTTACAGTATAATCATTTGAACAATGATTTAAAGTTATCAAGGCACAAATTGAAGCTACCATACTACAGGGTTATCTATGGTATTATTGGTTGTTATACCAAAGGTCTCACATTGGTATCCCAGCTCAAGGGGAGATCACAACCATGCACCCAACACTGCCTCACAGGGAAAGCTTTAAAAAGGCTCAGTTAGGCTGTCATGTTTATGGGATAAAGTGGTTGACTCATAGTCAAACTGCATGTGATAGGAAAAGTCGGCATATGACCACTTGCATCCACAACTTTCTTTGTTCCTAAATAAATGTCTTAGAAAAGGAACATGCTATTCATGTGCTAATGACATGATCAGTTTTCAAGCTCATACACATCTATCATCAATGTATCTCTCAGGTTCTTTGTGGCTTTTCAAAAGAGGGATTGAAACTAGAGGAGTTTTTGGCCTGGCTATGGCTCAGGCCTTTACCTCCTCTGGAACCTATGTCAAATTATTGTTGGTTTGGTTAAGGAGTTGAGTGCAACTTGACATTAAAATTAAAGGACATAGTTAACTTCTATCTGACCCATGCCATTGGAAAAATTAAAAGAACAACTGCAAAACAAACCTCACCAACATTAATTTAGATTTTATTTTACTGTAAGTGTGTGGTTCATCCAAAAAGGAACATTTAGGACATTAAAGGATTCACTCATATTCTTTATGATTAATTTTAAACTTTATCCCTGTCAAGTACTCTGCGGAGCAGTTAAGAAGAGATGTAGTTCCTGTCATTTATAAGCAGAAATGAGAGGAAGAAGCCTATCTGTACTGCTCTCTCCTGCCATATGTTTTCAGATGTTCTGCGCCGTATTATCAATCCGCACCACCAAAAGACTATCAAAAAGATGAAAAAATAACATTTGAAATAACATTTTTAGTTTTCAAAAGGAAACTTCAAGTGTTTAAAACTCAGAAGTTTCCAATGTATTTCATGATAACTTTTGGAACAAGTGCATGATTTTACAGAGAAAAGAAAAAAAAACCTTAATTACACTGACGGGTAAAAGAATTTATTTGAAATTTATTGCAATAAACTCTGTTATATGCATACCTATCACATTCACACCTTACAATACACTTCCCAGATTTGCCAGTTGTCTGGTATGAAGTACATTTTTGTGGGTCTGCATCAGAAATTCAGTGTACAATTATTCATTTTCAGTGCAAATTCACACTCAATCTGTAATCAGTGTCCTGAAGAACACAGTTGGGAGCATTCCAGGTGATACCTACAAAGAAGTTTTGCTCTCAGTGGATGCAGCAACAAATCTGGACACCTGGGCACCACCTCCAGTGGCAATTTCTGTGAAGATGGGTAGTCCTCTAGAATGTCTTCCACCTCAATACTTGCTTGATGAAACCGGACACCACTGATACAGATGTATTTTAGACTGACTGTAGTGTTTTCAAAGTTTACTTAACTAGAAACTACTTCTTGATCTTGTATCCACATATCACTGCACTAATGTCTGTCTCAGGGCTCTCTAATGTACTTAGGGGCAGTTTTCTGTGTTTCTCCATAGTTACTGTTGGCTTCTAATTTATCTGTACCTTAACTGTTGGCCGGGATATGGCCAGAGACCACTGCTGCACAGTAAAAGCACAATTTACATCTTTTTCACCCCTCTCTTTCAGTTCCCTTTCCGAGGTAAAATTGGAAGACTTTCCTGAGAAAAGCTTTCCAAGTGTTTGCTAGGAAAAGGGGCTACCCAGCTATGGCAGACCCCGGGGGATGGTAACTATTTAGGCAGTTGTAAGTATTTTTGTTCAATGGTGCTTATTGTTTTGCCGGATGTGGTTTTTTTACTGTTCACAATGTGAAAAGGTGCATGTTATGTTAAACACCCTTCTGAATTTAACAGGTTAAATTATGTTCACGTTATAGTTGTTAAGGCTGAAAACAGAGGTGAGTACTGATAATCTGTTCAGCTAACACAGCAAACAGAGCTTATTTACCTTGATGCAAACTCATCTAAATGGTACTATACAGTGGAATGAGAATCAAAAACTGAAAAAATAATCAACTTGATTACTCAGTGCTGCACTCTTTCTGCATTTTCTGTTTCTGTGTCTAAAAGCAGAGATGAAAACATAAAACAGCAAATTTAGAATGCCTACAAATATGCATTTTGATTGACTAGTGCTTACCAAGTCAAGGCAAGCATGAGCATTGAAGCCCTTTAAATGACTCTGTCTGACCCATGATTCACTGTTGTTTATGATAATTTTGTTCATATTCACAGGGATCCTTTGAAAACTATTGTACTACAAACTGACAGCCAGCATTCATCCTGAGTAGAAGCTTAAGGTTTCTTAAAGGATTATCCAAAGGTAACTAACAAAATTTTTATTCTGAAGTCACATGTACTAATCTCAGCAGCTCAAGCTAAATTGTAGGCTGCTATCACCAACTCACCTGGACCAGATTATGCAGATGAACATGCATGAAACAGCTGCCTTGATGCTTACCTGTGATAAGAAGCATCTCCTTACCTGCAACACTAAAACCAAACTGAATTTTTAAGGTAATTGCCTTAATAGACAAGGGACTAAGACATCAGTAGAGTTCTGATCTGTGAACTATTTTCTCCTTGATTGCAACAGACATCATTAACTATTTCTTCTCTTTGGTGGACTGACTGTCGTTCCACAATACTCAGATCTCTTATCCCACCATTACAAGTGGGAAACAAGAGATTCCATGAGATCAGCGTTGAGTCTCTCAGCCTCAGCAAATTCAGACCAGCAAGTGTCAGAAAAATTGACTGGCAAAGTTTACAGTGGGCAGCTCCTCAAACTCAGTTAGAGGAGGTTCACTGAGAACCAGTAAGCTGTAATAATTCTGGCTAAGTTTAAACATATACCAATAGTCTACCTGTATCAGATGTGCAGCCAAAGAGCATCTATTAAGTGCATCTGTGAAAGGTAATTGAGAAAGTAAGAAAATTGTCACTGAGTTTAAATTCATTCAAGCATCTGCCTCAATATTTTTTTATCATATAACTCCCTTCTTTTTGTGAGAACTACAAATTTTATTAAAGAAAACAGAGCATCAAAGAATTAAGCAACGAAATATTGCGCCTTACCACTGTAGGTCTAGTCTTTTACCTGAACTTAATTCAGTCCATCTCAATGAGTGCTAGAGACAGCTGAACAATATCACAATAAATGCTTAAAAGAAACCAGACTTTATTAAGCCAGCAGCTATGGAATTGTTTATACAAAATATGGAATAAATTGAGAACATCTAGTGCTTAGACTCACCAATAGCCGGAAAGATAAGGCTTGTTGAATTTAGTGAAGAATCTCATTTTTCTTGTACCATATTTGTTGTCCTTTCTGCCAGGGGCCTCACAGATGGATGATAAACATGGCTTTTATATTTTAAAAACAGAAAGGGGGAACTATGACGGCATACAGCTGGTCTGTATACTTCACAGAGGGAGCACTGAAAGGAGGAAGGATTTGGCTATGCCAGCTAATCCCTGAAGAGAACCTAAGCAGTTAGCTATTGGCCCATGAGCCAATCATAACCAATGAGTTTTGAACACATAGTCTTTTGAAAAGCCTATTTAAGAGCTGTGCATTCCATTGAAACTCTCTCTCTTTGCCGGACAAACCCCAATGTTGAGTCATCTCTCTGTCTCCCATCACCGCAACATAACGTTATCTAATATTTTTATAAATCAGTGCTGTAAGGATTACTTACAGCTGGGTTTGAAGAAGAACTGAAATCAAGCAGCTCATAGATCTGTTGTTTGTAAGTTGTAGCTTGGTTGCAGATACAGCTGCTAACTGGGTGACAGCTGCCTTCTGCAAAGTATATTTGCTAACTGTGGGATTGGATTGTGGCACAGAGGCAAACATGCTTAGTATTTGAAATATTTCCATCCTCAAGCTATGAACATGTTTTGTTCTTTTCAGAACCCTAAAATCTATGTCCATTTACTAAGTATTTTTTTTTATCTGACATTAACGTTCTTTTTCAATGTTTGTGAGACATTGGACACAGCTTCACCAGTACAGTTGATGGTGTTTTTCTATGTGTTGATGTCTTTTTCTATGTTACTTTCAGCTTGCAGTACTTCCTGTTTTCATGCTTTCCCAGGATAGTTCATTTGTTTGGGCATGGCATTTTTGGTAAAGGAGAAGTAAATCACAGATATCTTAAATTTATAAATTAGAATATCTTCAGTATTTTAAATGTTACATGTCCCTGTGAACACTAATATCAGTGTATATTTTTTTATTCTATTCTCTTCTAGTGTCTTTGATGCCATTTTTAAAAATACACAAAAAACCCCCCAAAGTTTGTATGCCTGTAGTGTCTTTCTTGCATGAGTTATAGAACTTATCAAAATGCTTCCATCAATTATTTCAGTGTCTGAAGGATGATTTCTTGGCAAGTGTCCCATGCAATCGTAGGAGTTTCTCTATATCAGTCTCAAACCTCATAGCCTACAATAAACTACGTAAAGTTACTTTTCTTTCTCTGACATATACTCTGAAACAGAGATGCAGGAATTGACCCAGATAGTCCTTTGAATGTAAAGACTATCCAATTATGAAACCTTTATGAATCGGGAATATAAGTTCTTCCACATTTCTAACTTTAAGAAGCTGTCAACTCTCCCTGGAAATTCAGCTTTGGTCTTTCTTTTTGCCCTTTTCTTATTTCTTTTCCCCCTCCTTTTCTTCATATAAATACCAATAAAAATTTATCCTTTTTTTCACATACATTAGTTCTGTGCAACTCAATTTTTCCTGATAGTGCTTCAAAGCTTAATCAAATCTTTTTGTTTGTGGGTTTTTTTTAATGCTAATGCAATATTTGTTTGACAATGTTCTATGTTTCTCTTTGTAGGAGGTGCTTTGTTTGCCTAGTTACTCACTTTTATGGGGATTACCTACACTGACATTACTTCAAATAATGTTTACTGAGTAATAAAAGCTTTCTGGGTCCTAAAATCAAAGAGGTTTTTTATTAACTGTAGTCATTACACATATTATGTAGGAGAACAGATTATGGGACATAGGGAATGGGGCTGCGGCAAAGCCTCATCCCCAATAGCATGCAGCTGTGCAAGACAGGTGAACAGCATTGAAGGAAAAGAAGAGGAACACTGATGTGTCTTGACCAACCACAAAATAGTAAAAGGGCATGGAGGTGTTATGCATGTGGGGGGAAAGGGTATAAAAGGTTGTACTGAGGAATAATAAGGTGGTAATGTTTGAAATCATTCTTGCTGTCAGTTGTGTGTCCTTTGTCAGTTGGTGCCCCACTTGAAGAACTGCCGACAACAATATTACACAACCGCTGACTGTTTCAGCCCACACAGAAACTTACTAACTTGCTGTTACCTACAAGAAACCTTTCTTTTTTGCAGCCTACAGGTTTCTTCCTTTTAGGAAGATTCCAGATGAACCTTTAAAAAACCTGCCTGGAGCTTCTAAAATCAGTAAGTCAGTAAATTGTTATTCAGTAAATGTGTGTCTCAGCAGGTCACTTATTCAGAATGATCTTCGTGCTTATGATCAGTTCTCAGTTTCTGTACATTCTTATGAGGACTAGAGGCTGACCCCTTGTGAGACAGCACACGTTGTCTAGTTCAAAGTTCTCACTGAGAGCAGTTTCCCCATTGGGTGACTACAGGATATGTAGTAAAAGGTCACAGGAGATAATTCTTTGTAGGAAGCTCCTGAGCCTGATTACATTCAACATCATTTAGATCTGGAATAAGAAACTGGTGAAAATTACGACAATAAAAATGTTATATCAGCCTTCTGTCATGAATGTTTGCTACTTCCTGACCCCTTTTTGGTCTCTTGAACTGAACAGTTTCTGAGCTGGATGGTAATTACAGTATCTCACTATTTAATATCTCTTGCAAATGTCATTAATTCTTCAGCAGTTAGACATGTTAGGAAAGAGACACAATTTTCTGAGCTGCTGACCATTACTGAAACACAATTCACTGTGAGAATATAGTGACTGTAAAAGTGATGGCAATCCATCTTTTAAATGTTATAGAAGTTTTTCCTTTTGATTATAGTTAAGGAAATAAGAAAGTCAAATTTTTCTGTAAAATCATGTACAGATGAGTTTGAGAAACTTTGATGCACATGTGAAGTTAGTCTTAAACTAGTATGAAGACTGTAAAGCACTTGTCAGAGCAGAAGCCAAGTACTCAGCATGGTTCAAACGGATGCCTCAAGGCTGCACCAAACCCAAGTTCAATGAAATCTGATCTTCAAAACTAAAGCCTACTTGTGAATCTTCTCACACTTTTCACCTTTGGAATGAGGAATCAGCCACACAGTGTTTGGAAAGCTATAAAACTTTCTAGAGTGCTTTGAAATCTTGGATGTAGATACATGCACACTGCTTTTCCATCTGCTAAATGTTTACTAGGAAAATTCTAATTCAATTCCACCTGTGAACAGTTACATACTAGCTGAAGTCAGAGTGCATGGTTGAAGACCATGCTGCTGGACACTGAGTCTGGCCTCATCTTATTTTGTCTTGTTTTAGCATTTTGTTGTTGTAGGTTTAGAAAGTTATTTTGATGATATTAGAGACTGTTGCCATGACATTCTTAATATTTGCACTGCAGAGGAATTAGCAAAAAAATAACATTCCCAAAGCTACTGGTTTTGCAACGTTGTAATTCTCCCATTGCACTTACTCTGAAGCATGATAGAAATGTGGGCAGGGTCTTCAATTCTTTAATTCTAGACTGCAGACCCAAATTATATTTTGTGTTTGTCATTTCTAATTTGGCTCTATACTAATTCCACAGCTGAGCCTTCACTCCCTGTACATTTTTGAACATCAGTGTATTTTATACTTTATGCTGCTACTGACTACAGCTCACATCTCTTTTCCCTCCCAGCTGTGTATTCAGTGCTCAATGAGCTTTTCACTATGCTTTACTCGAGCAGAGGAATAATAGACCACGTTTTTCAACCTTTTCTCAAATTCTTACTGCTTTTTGACAACTACTCATAGTTTTTGCATGTTGTGGTTAATATAATTTATCACATAGAAATTAAACGTGAAAATCCCAAACACACAACTCTGCAATGCATAATGATTCATGCATGGTCAGAAGGTGGTAATAAACACCCAACATTCTCTGTAGTTATCTCCTGCGCATTATTGTGGGGCATGTTTTTCCACTATATTTTATGTTCTTTATCCACAGTTGTCAATGCAGCTGTGGCAATGTTCAGTTCTGTGGCTGAGTGCTACATAAAGATGTACATGTGGGTTTCCATAGCCAGGAACAAAACAAGGAAAAACAGAGAGCTCTGCAAGGAACTAGCAGCTTGAACTGGCAGCGTTCTGAGCAAGGCTGACTCAGTTTGGTTTTTGCCAGTCAGAGAGTTGAGGTAGTTACCAACAATGGTGAAAAGGTTATGAGTGCTTTCATCTCTTCTGTCTTTATCACCACTGTTGGGCCCCAGACCTTGGGAACAAAAGTCTAGGTTGCTGCAAACACAGACCCACTATCAGTGGGTATGTGAACTACTACAGGAGCTTGATCCCTGCAAACCGATGGGCCCTGACAATACACATCCAAGAGAGCTTTTAGAAGAGCCGACTGACTGTTGCGAGGCCATTCTCCATAATCTTTGAAAAGTCACTGGAAGAAGTCTAATGTCACTCTTATCTAAGAAGGATTTAAAGGAGGTTCCAGGAAAGTTATGGAAGGAATTCACCTAGAGGTGAATTGAACAAGTCAAATGAAGAATGTGTTTGAGAAAATCCAGTATGGATTCATCAAGGGAAAATTTTTCTTGACAAATCTGATTGTCTTCTATGACAAAATAACCTGCTCAGTTGATATGGTGTGAGCACAGGTCATTGTCTACCTGGATTTCTCCAAGACTTTTGGTGTGGTCTACCACGGAGTCCCTGGAGAGCTTGATGATAGGCAAGGTAGTCCAAGAACTTGCTAAAACACACAGACAAGAGAAATATGAAGCTTTTCTGTTCAACAGACCATTCTTAGTGGTTTTTGTTTTTGTTTTTCTTAATTTTAAAAATATTCCAGTCTTTTCATAATCCAAAGGACACACATGCCTTCTTCAAATATCTATTTTATACTGGTTATTAAAGAATGAGAAATACAGGTGCAAGTTTCTGTTTGGTTCACCTGGATATAATGAAACTGATGAAAGTGCGCCTTCTATTTGCCGTATATTTTCTATCTTCAGTTTAGTGTAGAACTAGATGGAATTATACATGTCTTTATTGATGACACTGTTTCACTAGATATAAATAATTAAATACCCAATACTTGGAAAGAACGGATTCAATAGCCTGGAAGTTGGAACAGTTAAGGAAAATTGAGGTTACCCTCCCTCTTTCAAGAAAAAATACACTCCTTTGATGGGGAAAAACAGCTCAAATACGGGAGGGTGAGATTAATAGTTTAGAGCTGGCTGGCATTTATTGATTATCAGAGACTAAGCCAGAATAACATCTACTGTAAGATAAGAATATGTGCTTTCTATATCCTTTATGAGTATATAGATGTTTTGATGTTTCCAAAAAGAATGAGGGCAGGTTCCTCTGGGCTTTTTATTACAAGTTTTATTTTGGTGTTGAGAAAAAAAAATAGTGATTAAAATAATATTGAGACCAAATATTACAGAGTATCTTAGTAAAAAGTTTATAAGGCCATCATCTTAAATTCAATATCACTGCAAATGTTGGGTTATTATAATAATATTTCATGTCAATATCTGAGTCTCCTCTCTCACTTGTAAACTATTTTTTTTAGGATATCAAGGTAACAGATTACAAATAACTTTGTCTTCATACAATTTTCTGAAAATAAAAAAGAAAAAGGACAAAGAAAAAAAGGACGTACTGGAACAATGACATCTGAGCAGACTCTGTTATTCCAAAGTTTTGATATGAGATTTTTCTGTTTGGTTGTTTGCTTAACTGTTTGGGTTTTGGTGAGTTTGGTTGACGGTTTGTTTGAGGGCGACAGCTGATGGCTTGAGCATGTTTGTAGATTTTTACTCCAAAGGCAACACTAACAGAATTTGAGAGGTGGCTTGCACTTCCAGGAAGAAGTAACTGTGTTCTAGTGAGCACTGACAAATAAAGAGACTCTTTGGCACAAGGGCTTTGGGAGGGCATCCTAACTCCTGGAGTTCTTGAAAAAGTGCTGACGTTCTCGTAGAACTTTTGAGTCTGAATAATTTTATAATTTACAATCTCATTTATAAAAGAATATCTGGGATGTTCTGAACTTTGTTAACAAGGAGTTCAGGCACAGGAAATCTATTTGTCAGTAGCGGTAAGTTTTATTCTGGAAAAAAATATAACACTATTGTCAAATCCTAGTTTTCTCAGTGGAATCTTGATTCAAAATAGCCATTCATGCCAGAAATAGCCATTTATGCCACCTTTTGAAGTTTACATTAACATGGATATTTATTTATTTTCCCTCTGTAACAATGACAGTGGTTGAAATAAACTGTTTAATTTATAAAGGTCGGCAGGACTGGGTGAAATTAGACGATATTTCTACCAATTGCATACTTTTCCTAAATGTGAACTTTTCCTAAACATGAATGGTCAGCTGTGACATCTACAGCAAAGGAGTCTATAGATTTCTTTTGAAATTCACTTTTTTCAGTCAGCAGGCAGAAAAAATAATATTTCTGTATTTAATAAATTTTTTACTGTGTAAAAATACTACATTTCTGATAGACATAGTTCAAGAAATCTTACTGACATGTTCTTGAATTGCCACAAAATTGTTTTTATCTAAAAAAACCCAGCCGAAACAGTCAGACAATAGGGCAGCTTATTTAATTTTTATTAAATTGTAGTATCTGATACTTGTTCCACACTGCCAGCTACACATCATGAAATCATAGAATCATATAATATTCTTAGTTGGAAGGGATCGTCAAAGTGGCAAAACTAAATTTTCCACGTTGGTGTATGCATTGCCCAAATGTCCTACCAATTTTTTGCCTTCTACAATGTTTGGAGAAAATGTCACCTGAACCAAGTATGGAATACTAGCATCCACTATTATAAATAAGCAAAGCAAGATATATGATACACACACAATCATAAATTGAGTATACATGATTGATAAGAATGACTCAGCACCCTGGATAGTAGAAATTGTTCCATAATATGATTGCTGCAGCTCAGTTACCTCATTTCATTTTATCAACAATTGGAAACAGATCTTATTTTAGTGAATATGTTGTATTTCAAAATGGTATTAAATACGCTTTCCTCTGCTCATGTATTGTGTCACCAAAAGTTTGTTAAGAATTTAAACAGATTTTTTGTATGTATTCTGATACATACATTGGTTAAACCAAGAATATAGCTGGGGATCACATTCTCTGATATCTTCAGAAAACTGTTCATTTTACCCAGGAGATATTTAGCCTTAGATTTGTCCTTATGTTTTGTTCCAACAAAGTTTGTCTCTTTCTCTTGCGAAGGTTGGATAGGACTCTATCAGTTTTAAATCATCATAAACAATTTAGGATATCTATCTCTGGGCTACATCTGACAGTTATGTAAACAATGATGTATGTGTGCTAGCAGAACTAGATCAATGCAAAACTAGATGGTGCTGACAAAAAGGGTCTTGTGAATCAGCCAGGCCTCCCTGGGTTGTGTACAGGAGTGGTAGTTTCTTCATGACTGGAGTCAAAAGAAAAAAATAATAATAAAAAAAAAAGGTGCGGAAGAAAAGGCTCTAATCTTCCAGAGAGACAATGGATAATGATAAGAACACTGTGTCAATTATCACAGAATTGAAGCTGCATCTCTTGCATATCCAGGGGAAGGCCAGAGCAGTACTTTGTTCAAGAAAAATATCCCCAAGCCTAATAACCTAGGAAATTCTAGAATTAAGGTTACTTTTCAACAGTGCACCTCCTTGTAACTTTGCAAGTACATAAAAATTGTACAATTGCATTTTCCTTCCAGCCACCTCCTCTCCCCCCAGAACTATGTCATGAAGTGTGTAAAATGGATGATCCTCATGGGAGGAAAGAGAAAAAAGGATTCAATATTTTTTCTTATCTTTTTATTTTCCCTCTACAGCTGTATATTTCATTTACTAGACAGTATTGAAACCATGTCCTCAAGACAGTTACTGCTTTTCTTGTAGCTTTTTTATCACAGTCATCGCTATGGCAACAGAGTAGTTCAGAAGTTGGAAGAAATTATTTAACAAATTTCTGCAGAAGTGAGGTTTGTAACTAAAATTCTGTATTTAAAAATGGCAAAATCATAAATAAAATTAACTGATAAATTATGTTAGCTCTACAGAAAATTCTACTCAGAGATGATTTTGTATATTTCTTTTCAACTGAAATTTTAACTGAATGTACATTTAAAAACCAAAATTTTATAGAGCTACTTGAATATATAACATTATAAAGAAGACTACAAAGAGTAGCCAGAAAATTCTTAGAATACTAAAAGTAGTCAGAAAAATTGAGCAGACACCAGAAATTAGGAGCACATAGTAAAAATTCTCAAAAGTCATTCTGAGTCATTTTTTTGAGAGAAAAGTGAAGCACAGTAGAAACCATATGTATACTGGTAGTAATATAAATACAGTGGGAAAAGTAGCAGAGCTGCTGTGTATGAAGTCAGTAAAGGTTAGAGTGATAGGAAAATATTACTGACCATAGGGTAGTATAGACAGAATAGGAATGAGAGGTGAAAATGTCAAGTATCATCACTCAGTAAAACTCAGAAGCATAATAACCTCAGAATGTCCCCTCATATCAATTGCTACATTCTGTCTAGGAAGAAGTCAGAATGGATGGAACTTATTACAGGGATTCTTCAAAGATGTTTGAGGAGCAAATTTCAGTTGCTATTTTGTATGTTACATATAAAAAGTAGGAAAGTCTGGCTGCAATTTAAAGACAGTGTAATCAATACAAAGTGCAGCTCTGTTGCAATGTAGGAAGGAATGTTATCACTTTACGATTAAAATATTAGAAAAAAGTTAAAAGGTTATTATGTGAAATAAAATATAAAATTAGTCATTCAGAAAAAGATGTAGGAACTTTTCTAGAAAATATTTAAGGAAAAACAGACATGGAGGTAGATGAACCAGCTTATTAAAAAACCCATAAAATTTCATATTATGTTTTTTTTTGCAGAAGGAGGAAGTTCTAGTTCAAGGAAATGAAGTGGATTTTCGGTGTTTTGAAACCTTTTCATTTAATTTCTCTCACTGAGCAGTTCTGAGTCTTCCCTGTGGAGAGTGGAAATTACCTATCTGCAGATATTAGGCTGTGTTCTAAAAATACCTTGCCTAGGAATTTAGAAACTATTCAGTATCTTTTGGTATGGTCACTTTCAGGAAAGCGAAACTTTCCACTTTGAGGATTAGTTTGATACCTGCTTATACAAAGGATAAGAACAGATTTATATTTAAAATCAAAAGTGTCAGATCTATGAATTGTTTATTTTGAATGGAAGGTTCCAAAAAACATGAGATTAAAGCTAGCTGATTCTTCCAGTCTTTCATGTTACTTCACCTAAAAAGAACTATTCAGCTGACAAACTAAATTTTCTTTTATTTTTAATAAAAAATAGATTATATTTCGATATCTTCTCTTAAAAAAAATGTTTTCAAGGAGTAATAGAATGATAACACAAATCTTTAATTCCCAATAATCAGAGAGGATGAAAAAGCATTGGGAATGCCATTAAAAGAGTTCTAAGTCACTATGAAATGCTATATAATGCCTCTCAGAGTTAGCTTATGGCATGTCAGCAGTGCAGGCAGAATTGCATGTTGTTGTTAAGAAAGAGGAGCTAGAGGTTCTGTGTGGTACCTGCCACAGGTGGGCAAGAGAAGGAAAGAGCTTGCAAAAGGATTAAGGGGAGGAGAGATTCCTGCGGGTTTGCACTCAGTATTCCTACTGGCCTCAAGGAAGGGATAAAGCTGACACAAACTGAAGGGAAAGCTGATCTTAAGCTCTAGTTCTCACTGGACAACAGTAGTCTTCCTTCTTGTGATTCTGGTGGAGACACCCTAAGGGTGCCTTAATAATAACAACCTACTTTTCCTATGCCTGTTCGTCCTGATGCTACTAGGTATAATTTTTTAAAATAATTACAGTCATTTTTCATATAACATTATACACTGCCATCTACATGATGTGTGAGTATTATATTACATCATAATTATATTACTTATAACTGTATTTACTGGTAAATACATATAATGTTGCTCATACAATTTGCTATAACAAAAACAATCCATGTAAGTCTTTGAGAGTTTGCTTTCCACAAAATTTTGCTTAGACCATATTACAAAAATTTGAATTTAACCACCAATAAACTTAAAAAGAGTCATCTATATCTCTTAGAGTTCACTTTGCTGTGCCACAGATGCGTACTTAAGGACAGAAAATAATATTAACTTTATTTCTAAAAAATTGACCCATATATTTTACGTGTTTCGGTTTAATAAATCTGTCTACTGACTTTGAGAGTCTGATGTGAAGAAGTGAATTCTGAAGTTGGGAAGTATAATCTTCTATTTATTTCATTTTTAGCTTTGTTTTCACAGTTAAACATCTCTCCCATTTTGGGGATCTAAACATTAAAAGATATTAAATCTCATCCCAATTTTACACATAAACATGAGCTCTATCTCACTGAGATGATTTCAAGATGAAATATTATAAATATCTTAAATGATGACTGATTTAATTATTTAAATTATTTAAATTATGATGGGAAATATATTTCATGGATATATGTGTTAACAAAAATTAGATTGATTTTGTAACCTTTAATATGACAAGGAACTGCGCTAAATATATTCAAAGGAATTGTATGATTAATTGGAAAACAGAGAAAAAGAGACGTAGTCTAGTCTTATTTTTATTGAAGATAATAGCTTTTTGGTTCTGGTTTGACTGAGGAGGATCTTTGCTTGCTTATTATAATCGTTAATAAATATAATATTGGCATACATGTTTTATGCATGCCAGAAAATGTTTTCTTTTACAGCTCCTTCAGCAAATCTCTGTTGCTAGTACTATTTTCTTTATGTAGAGAAATATATATATATATATATATATATAAAAATTATTACATCAGAAGGAGTTTGAAGTATCTGATAAAATAGTGCCTTAAGCAACTTCTTGGTGATTTGTTAGTGTGATTTTTTCCACATTAAAAATAAAAGTAACCTGGGCCAAGAAGGGAATTTTCTCATTACCTGCTTGACCTGTTCCAAGCAAAATGAGTCTTTAAACTATCCTTTCTCTGGAGTTATACCACCTTTCTGCTTTTGTGTAATCTATATTTTTTCTCTTCACTTTTTCATTTTCCAGAGCTGTTCTTATTAGTGCTCTCATTCCTGGTAAATAAAAATATCTATAGGAATTATGACTGAAAGTTTGGTTTACTCTCACATGCAGACTGTCTCAATGAATGATCACTCACTGTCTTTAGCTCAAAGAAAAGAGGTGGTTAATGGAAAAATTTCCTGGAATAAGGCAAATAAGTTTTGAGTCTTGTTCATAAAAGACATTCATGTGTTAAGTGTTAATATAAAGTAAACCCTTAAGCACCTCCTGAGTTCCTTTGTATCCTCTTATCTGCCTTACCTTAGATTACTATTTTTTTTTTAGTCTTATTTTGCCCTTCTGTAGACAGAGAATTGGAAATATCTTTCCCCAAATCAGAACAGAACAGAATAATTTATTTCTGTTTTTCTCCTAGGAGATTAAAGTTGAAAGCTTGAAATCCAAAAGGCTGAGGAAGGTTTCGGGATTTGATCCCATGTTGGCCAGCCACATCCTTTAATCACTTTTGTTTTAGATTACAGCTGTAGTAGTGCTGCTGTTCCTTGGGTCTGTCATGAATCTAAGCTTGGCATACCACATTATGAGACCTGAGTTATGTCTAAACCTTACAGTTATGATACCTCTAGAGAAACACATGTAGACTAAAATCGCATTAGAATCAGTGATTTCTTTTACTGCTTCTGAACTGCTTCTTGTACTGATGGAAAGAAAACAGTGACTGAAACTTGGTAAGTTTAACATGTTTTTTTTAATCAGAGTATCAATTATGGCATATATTCTGGCAGTTTTGAAGCATAAAAGTGGTGCATTTGAAAATACAGGCTAATACATGCAAAACAAAGGAAAAGTACTGGATAAGCAAGCCCAGCAGATATTTTTGTTGTTGCAGGAATAACTTGTATTTACTTTAGTACTGTATCCTGCTTAGGAAAAAAGTAGAAGAAAATCTCTGATTGCTTCAGTGCATGATAGAACAACTAATGAAGGAAGTACCATACATTGAAAATCTATTTATTACATGGCTGAGTGATCTTGGAAGCAAAGGAGAACAGCAAGTAGACAGAATAACACAACACAGACAAGATTTACAGTGTACTGACTTCTGCTGTTTTTAATGACTTGTCATTTTGATTAGCTGTTCTATTGTTTTGATGGCCACTTGAGAAGTCAATTCAGTTATGTATGTTTATGCCAGGTTTTAGCAGACCCTTCCAGAAACACTTTTACTTGGCAAAAGATGGATCTTAGCTGAAAAGTAGCAAAGTCCTTAAGCAGTAGTTTCAGCAGGAAAAAAAGCAGAGGGAAGAAACTAATAAATACTTTATGTATTTATGTGATTGGGAATAATTCTGATCCACTTACCTACTGGCAACAATTCTAAATTCAGGTTTAAATATGAAAATTAAAACTACATCCCAATAGGCAAAACCACTTCTGCCAAAGAAATAATGCAGACCATGATATCTTTCTCCAGTTTCTCCTTCACAGACAATAGATCAATTCATTTCAGGCAGGAATTCCCTGATGCAGAACATGGAAGTTCAAAAAATGAATTGAACCTGGTAAAAATGCAGAGTGGTTTTACAACTGTATTGATTTCTAAGGAAAGGTGGTGAAAGAAGTGATGGTTACTTTTATTAGATAAACAGAAAGGACTAATCTCCCACTTCAAAAATATCAGTATTCACTTTCCCAGATGGCATTATTGTACAGGAAATCTTTAGATATTCTGTTCTGTTCTGAAAGGTTATCATTTGCTATTAAATTTTGTAAGTGGCTTATAACAGGTTTTATACAGCAAAAATGGAATTTATTACATACCACATGATGAGTTTCATTGAAAATGTGGCTATTTTTTACAAAATGTCATTGGAAGTTAGATTTATTGAAAAAAAAAAAAAAACAACAAAAAAACTAGTCTAACTTGCAGCTTTTGAGCCTAGCTGAGTATTTAGTATACTGCATGAACTGTTCCATTGACATGGAAAAAGGCTGAAAAATCATGTTAGTTAAATTAGGAATTCATTAAAAATGAGCAGGGTTCATCTATTAGTTTGCCATGCTGCAGAGATGTGAAGACTCACTATCAAAACTTTCTATTTTGGCTGTATAATTGATATTTCCAAAAAATGGCCCTGATAATTTTCAGTGCAATTCATCTCATTTTCATTTCTTAACATCTGCAGTGCAACAGGTTCAGTCTTGCCTTGGCAGTTCATTTCATATAAATAGTTTAAAAACACATTCAGCATAATAATTCCATTGATTTCATCATTGTTCATCATTGTTCCTTTCCTCTAACTCAAGTATAATAATAAAATTATATCTGTCTGTCACAAGATTATTTTTCTTTTAATTCAAGTAAATGAAACAAATATAATTGCCAATAATTCATTCAAATTTAAATTCCATGCATTTTTTCTGTAATAGCTAATACACTGATATTTTAAGGCCAAAGTATTATAGACTCTACTCTTTTCTAAAAGTTGCAGGTAATATATTCAGTTATAGACATTATCTGTGCCATACAGGCCCATATCCAAGTGTAATGTAAACCTCACTTTTGTTGTTAGTGCTTTAACATATCTATGAACTATACATATGCGCACACATACGCCTTAGAGAATTAATAACACTCTAGTTTCCTAATGTATTTTTCCTGTTTAATTCCTATTTTATTTATAAGTATTTTCCTCTGATAATATTTTTACAAAGTTTTCCTGTCACAGATGATTTTCTCCTGAAGCGTCTCAAGGGAAAAAAGTTTGAGACTATAAGTTTTCACAGGTTTAATGGTTTTCTCACTGCAGTCTCCTGCTAATTGGATGTCTGTCATCAAAACCTACCCCTTGTGCTGGTAGATTCCTTATGACTGACTGGACTGTAATTGATCCTAGGAAAAATAAACTTTGCATACTGTGTTAGACATTTTTTATTGAGTCCTCTCCTAATATAGAACAATAAAAAAACTATACATTAATTACTGTATTAAAGATATACTATGATTTTTGAAAACAGTGATTTATTATAATTAGTGTTCTGGACCATTTCAATTCCTTTCTTGCGAATGAATTAAACTCAAAATCTTTCAAGTGAAGTTAAAAAAGAAATTTAAAAAAATCAGCACCATTTCAGTATGGAGTTCTAAACACAATATTTCCTCAAAATATAGGTAAGGTACTGAGGATGATGCACTATATTTGCAAGATTCAGCTCTGTCTTGACTTGAAAACTGTCTCAATGTGTTCTATGTATAAGTAGCATCTCTACATTACATTTAAAAAAAAAAAAAGGTGATTCCTTCTACATCCTAATTACATCCAATAGCTCTTTATTTCTTTATTACACTATGAAATAATTCAGAGATGATCAGATTCAAATTCTTAGGTTACAGTATGGACTACAGCTTATTTCCACAACGAATTGCATTTTAAAAACTGTGCTATTTTAAGAAATGATTTTAAGTGTTTCCTTTTAAGCCATGAAGTAGACACCATTGAGGACTCATGAAGAGTTAATAGACAATCAATTGTCCACAGACTGCTTAAGTCAGCAATTAAATATTTTCAAGTTAATGCAATTTATGTATACTTCATGCTGCAGGAATGTTTTCATTTGATTAATGTTTCTTTAATTGAAGAAGAACAATAGTGAATGAGATTTTTAGGATCGGAAACTTGTTTTCTTTCCAAGTCTGAGTTTGTTTCCCATAGAAATTGTAAAAGGACCAGCCAGTCTGCTGGCCTATCAAGCATAAAAGGTTTAATTGTTTCTTCTGGCCATGTTGGCATAGTGGATGGAAAACCTGCTGCTCTGGGAAAAGAGCCTGTGGCAGGGCAGGATACTGTTCCACTGAATTGTTTTTTGTTTTATCCTTCCTGACCCTTTCTCTCTTCTGTTAAGACCCTGTGAAAAAATAGAGAGAGGAAGAAGGCAATCAAAGCAAAGACATCAAGAGTTTAGCAGTTCTCTATGAAAATGTCCCAGATCTTCACATCTTGATAGATCAGCTATATCTGACTTTATCTGGAAGCTTTACTTTTAACAGCAAGGTTATCAAGACAGTTAGGTGTCAGGTGTTTGTATTTTTTTTTTTCTGACGTACTAGTGCTGCATGGTACTTTACTGGGAATCTTTAACTGTGGAGAAAATGTCAAATAAGATTACCTTCAAGACACATAAAAATGGGTCTCAGCTACACTGAGGTAAGCTGTGCTTGCAGATATTTTTATAGTATGTTTGATGATTATAGGTAACATGAAGTACGGATTACATCTTCAGCAGAAGACAAGTGATGTCCTACTTTTTTTCAGAATAAATAGTCTTGAAATAAATAGGAAGAGAGCATACAAAGGGACTCAAGAAAAAGAGATTTAAAATTAGAATGCATTTTTATTACAGACCTATTTATTCCTTTCGACATAAATTATATAAGACATGCCTTTCAAAGGCATGAAAAACTACAGGTTGCTTCTCAAAAAACCAGAAGTGCAAAAAGATAGAAAGTTGTTACCATAAAACAACCACAACAATAAAAAACCCAACAAAAACAAAAACACATTCAAATTAAGTGCTGAAGTTAACTTCTTATTTTAAGAGTTATTGGGAAAAAATCTTATTTCCAAGGGAAAACACTTTCTAATTTTTATTCATTTAATCTGAAAATAAATACACCATTGAGATAGATCACAATTACAGGACAAAAGGGAATTTTTCAGGGAAATCCTTTCAAAAATCTTGGCTGCACATCACAATCTTTTGTTATACTCCCAGAATTTTTCTTATAGAAAAGAAAGATGAGAAAAAAATTGAGAGAGAGAGAGATAAAAAAGAATGTCACATTAGTATTTATTTCTGTTTTTTTAGAAAAACTATGATAAATTTACTTCATTATTTTATCACTATATCAGAATTTCTCTATAATCTGTTGTGTATATACAAAAGCAAAACTCATAGGACACAAATTGTTTGAAGATAGAGCGTGCTTTAAATTTTCCATGTAAATTTTGCAATTTAAATGAGAAGGACAATTCTGGGTATTTTGTTTTTCTTAAAGTATAGATTCCCTTTAACTTATCTTAAATAATAATTTACTTTGTAGAAATATCGAAATCTTTGAAACAAAGTGAAATATTCTGGAATGTCAAACATTTACACAATAGTCAGTATGCTACTTATCCCATAATTGATTGTTATTGAGAAATTCTACTTAATTACGTTCTCTCTCAATGGGAACGTTGCAGACAACAAACCTTATGTTTGCCACAGAAATGGCCTGTATTCAAGCACTTTTCTTTAATGACTGGAGACATATACCAAAGCAAAGTGGTGTTTTACGCGCTAATGAAAAAAAAGATTTTGAGACGCTGTAATTCATAGAAGTAGCTTAGAGATTAAATAAAAAACATCATACAGGAGATACTAATATCATTATATTATACTAATTTTTAATGCCAGAAGGTATAATTGAGATTACATACTCTGCCCTTCTGTGTGACACGTGTAAGTCACTGCAGATAAACACTGCTTGCCACACCATATTCTCATACTTTATCTTCCACTTGTTTTCTAGTGTTCATTTAAAAGTGTATTTGTATCATCTAAGGACACAAGTAATGACGTGAGAAAGGGACCTGCAAGTCACAGGGTGCAGAAAATATCTTTGGAGGAATAGTGCTTCCTGCAGGTCAAGAAAAGTGATTATTCCCTGCTATTTGGTGGCTGTGTCTGCTTTTGGAGTACTGTGTCCGGTTTTTATTCCCTGGTGCAAGAAATATAACGACATTCTGGAATTAATATGTTAGAGAGCCATCACAATGGCTAGAAGTATGGAGAACAAAATATTTAAAAGGCTGAGATACCTGAGTTTGTGCAGTGTTAAGAAAATCAGGCTTGGGAAAAATATTAATGAAGTTTTATGCAGAGAAGAGAGATAGACTCTTCTCGGAGATGTGTAGAGATACACAAGAAGCTCTGGAGAACAGAAATTGCAATGACAGGAGCTCTGATACTAGAAAAAATAAATCAGATATTAGGATACAGTTTGCACCACTAAAATAACCAAAAACTGTGACAGTTTCCCAGAGAGGGTGGGGATAGAATCTCCATCCATGAGGATGACGGATTTTAAACTCAAGTTTATTATGACCTTAATCTATTTGATACTGCTTGAAGTGAGGTCTTGGGCTAAATGAGTTTTAGAAATTATCTCTAAATTATTCTATGATTATGAGATACACTAACCTAAATGTCTAAATTAGGAAAAAAGTGTCCCTGTGTATTTTCCTAGACCTCTGGAGGGGTTAAGAGAAAGGCAGTCTAGATGCCCCAAATGGTTTTCTGGGGAATTTAGTGGACCTGCAGGGAAAATAAAGGACGACTGGGAAATACCTTGCCTTAAGCTGGAAACAGAGATTTTCCTGTGCTCACTAAAGGAAGTATAGTGTGAGAAGGATTTTTTTTAGACTAGTTTCCAACTCTCAGTTTTGTCCATTATTTAAGAGTTTTATTTTATATGAATATAGCTACTACATGAATGAGGGAAAAATTATTGAAAAATTGAAGGCGTATAGGGTATAGTACATACAATATAGAGGAGATGAAGCAATCTCTTGGGGGGATGTTTGGATTTTAGAATCTCCTTTTCTCTAGTTACATAAGGTTTGGTATGGAACTTGTCATATTCACAAAAAAAATCATACACTACACACTTTTTTTTTCTTACTGTGTGAGCAAATCACCCAAAAACATCAGATTTTTGTTTTTTCCATTCCACAAGGCTGCTCTGTATCACAAATTATTGGTTATTCATTTTGTTTTGTATTTCAGGAAGAATATTCTGTTGAGGTGCTAAATGAAGTTAGATAGAATCACAAAAGCCAACAAAAATATAATTTACATTCTGTCCTCATGCTGTTATGAAAAGAATCTTGGCCATATTTATCAAAAGTATTTCAAACCATTACAATAAGTGTTATGTATACACAGCTTAGTTAACAGATTAAACTTCCTGATACACAATTAATTTTACCATAACAAATGATGCACAGACTTAAGAAATGGGAGACCATAAAATGAAAAGAGACTATATCGAATGTCATAGAGCACCTAAAAAATTTCCTCCTTCATTTTTTTTCCTTACATTTATTGCAGGTAGGGACAGAGTAACTATAATCTCCTAAAGAACATAAGACTGAACTATTGTTTGGCATAGTGCCACCTAATGAGAGAGAAAATTTCTGTCCCTAAATAGGCTGAAAGCTAGCATTTCATTGACTGAGATCATATCATCGTTTCATCCTTTAGAATCCAGCATTCCAAACACCTTCATTTTCTCTGGACTTTCCTGATTTACCCTAATCAACTAGGATCATTTATTTAAATTGAACAGAAGAAGTGTTGCGATTTCAAATATTTCATAGGCTTTAAGATGTACAGCACACCTTATGCAGCAGAATCCCAGTAGGATCTTCTTCATGAAACCTGGGTCATATCACAGTAGGCAGTCACATTTGTAAGCTGTTAAAAGTAAAATGAGATGAACAAAGCAAAATAAAACTAGAAATAGCGTGTTTCTTGCCTGTGACAGTACATACAATAAGCAATGGATAATGATGGAAAATTCCTAATTTTTCCTCTTACTTCAACTAATAAAGCAATAAAAGCATTTTATCAGTAACACTGAACTCTGTCCCTGTCCCTATCTGTGTAAGAACGAAACAGAACATTTTTATCCACAGTTCTTTTTTTTTTCTTCAAGATATAGGCAAAATGGCATTAGTGGCAGAAGGGTACTGCTCCCTGGCAGAGCTTCACTGAATTACAGCAAAGAGAGTGTGTCCAGGGGCTGGAAACAGGCAGCTGGCTCAATGGAGACAAGGAGATATTACACGCAATTCTCACAGGGAAAGCTCTTCTAAAGGCACCAGATAACTTTCTTCTGAAGCAAGAAATCCACCCTGAAACCTCACCAATTTTGTGGCCTTTCAACTTTGGATCCTTTCACCTTTTGATCCTTTCACCATGTCAGTGAAAATACTGTTGAGATTATCAATTTGTTAAAAATCAGAAGGTACTGATGAAAGACTTTTTCATGCAATTAGTGATTTGAACTAAATGTACAACAATATAATTTTTCTTTCTCTTATTGGCAACAGTGGAAAGTAAATCCAAAATTGTCCCATATTGGTTACTAGAGAAAAAAAGGTGAATCTGATCCCACCTGTTGAATGAAGCTCCTACGAGACTAATCTGTACATACTTCTTTTGGGCTTTTATCGTAATAATTGTGTAAACTCAGAAATAGACTTCTGTAAATTTATTGAGACTATACTTAAGAACCTGTAATTTTTATCTAATGTCTTTCGAGAGTATTTGCCTGTTCTTTTCCATATCTTTTTTTAAATTATGGTGGGTGCATTAATTAAGATTATAAATAGCCAAGTATTCTATTTGCTTATATTTGTCAGTGATAAAATTGAAAATAAAAATATGGATTAATTTTCTCATATTTATGTACTTTGACTCACAAAGTCAAAAAATGTCATTGATATGCCATTCATCAGGTTTTTGGTTGGGGAAAATTAAATTTATGTTTCATAGAAATTGAAGACATTGAAGTGATATGTATTGCTACAATATTACTTTTCAGCTGTTTCTATCACACTTTACCATCACTTTCTCCTACTTTCTGATCCTGTTCGTACACCCTAGAAATTAGTATAGGACATTATTCTGTCTTCAGGATAAAAATATTTTCTTTTTGGCACTTTAAATCTCCCCTTCAGGCCAAAGAGGGAGTTAAATCTAAATCTCTTTCTGACTGGATGATTTAGCCACTAATCTGCTTTGTTCACAATAGTGCACAATTTTCTTCTGCATGTGCTGTTTTCTAAAAAGCAGTTTCTACTGTAAGAAAATGCATATTTTGACTTTCATTAGACATGCTTTCCACACCAAATTGCATGCTTCAAGGCCCTCTGTACTGCAATGTCAACCACGAGTAGCTGTAAGGTAAGTCTTAGACTGCAATAAATTTGAGTGGTCTTGACTGTGCAATAAGCACAATAGAAAGTACATGAATTAGGAATCTGATAAAATAGAGGCCTTTTAATCTAACTTAATCTAAAATTTAGGCAAGCAGTCTTAAACAAAAATCATCTATATTTCCTTTAGAGTCCTAGATACCTGTCTTTAAAGAAATTCTCTTGGTGAGTGGCTGAGAAAAGTGTGCCAATATTAGATGGTTAAATTAACTTACATCAGTTCCATTCCTTTGGAAAAAAAGAAAAAAAAAAAAGAAATTGGAGAAGTATCTAGTGGCTCCACATGTACTGGATTGTTCTTGGATTACAGTTTTGAACTCAAGGTTTCAGTTCTGTCCAAGACCTGCTTTGTTTGCTTAGTAGCACAGTCACTAAAGGATAGACACGCATCTAGAAATGGTTACAGAATTAAATGTTTGAAGGCTCCTCACCCTTTTTGTACAAAACCTAGTTGTTAAAACAGCAAGTCAGGAATCCTGGTTTGACTTAATAGTCAAAGCTACAGCTTTCATGATGAAAGGCTCAAGCTGCTTCATGGATCTATTGCTCTGTGCAGAAGGAAATAAGCAAGATGGAAGCCGAGACAGAAATTAATATTGTCAATGGCTACAACACAAATATTCAAGTATGGGACTCAGGTCTCTAATTATTTCCACTTTTTGTTTGGTGACTGAATAATACAAATATATAAGCAATTTAAACAGTAGAAACCAAGGGCCTCTTATCTTGGTTGAGCGTTCTACTGATAGAATTTGCATTCTTTTCATTACTTTCCATAATCTTATGATACTTGAATTATGATTTTGACAGCAGTGTGACAGGAAAGATGGAGAATTCATCAGCCTGATGAGAGTAATTTACAAAGTAGTGATGAAAATTTCTATTCTTGTTGAATTATTATTTTTTTATTCTCACAGCCTGCAGACTAGCAGCCTTTAGCCTCTTACACAGCTCCAAGTATTCATTGGTTTAGAGGCAATTGATAATGATAATTGTATCAAACATTGTTTGGGGTATGTTAGGCATACTGAGAACACGGTAAAGGAACCAAAGTTAGGAAAAGTTTACTGCTGGCTAACTTATAGAACTTTAAGAGTCTTAGTAGCAGTGGATTGGGTTCTCAGATCCTTTTCTCAGGCATGACCTGAGAAAAATGAAGCAACAAAGACAGGATTATAGGTGAAAATTGTGTTCCTGTGTACCAGAGAGGAATAGATTATAGGTTAATTTTGGTTCTTTGATTGCCCCCTTAGTTTTAAGTGTGTTAAGCCTGAATAAAATCTAGTGCAGGTACTGAGGCTGTTCTTCTTGACATAGTATGTCACCTGGATCTTCATACTAAGCTGAAGTATCTGCCTTTTAAATTTGCATACAGAACTGATTTGGGGTATTAGTTTTTCTGTGTAAATCATCAATATACTTTAAAATATTGAAGAGTAAAATTAACTATATAATTAAAATTTATCTAATTGACTATTCAAAATGTCATTCATGATCCTCTGTTGCAATGTTCCAGTATTCCATATATTCCATAAGAGTATACTAGTTGTGTATACAGTAACTGGCAAAATAGTCTACCTGTGCACCTGTCAATAACCTTTGTAAGACAGTAGTTGACTTTTGAAATTGTTTGTTTATACAGGAAATTTAAAGGTGACAAATATCTGTAGATATGTCAGCTAGCCTAATATCAACAAGAAAAAAAATAATTCTAAATGAAAAACTTGAAAAATGGATGGATTGGAAATTGTGGGCACTGTTTAATGAAGAACCATGGACTAACTTAATCTCTGTCATAATTCTTGAAGACAAATCTAGAATTCTTGAAATTTGTTTACATGGTGCTTTCAAGAAATTATATTTCTTTTTGAAAGCAGAGCACAAAAATGCCCACAAACATAAAGAGTAAATAATCTTTCATGGGAAACAGTAAGTTGATATTTAGAAAAACATCTAGCTTTATGTGGCTTGATATACATAAAAATGTCATAAAAAAGAAACATTTGCATAGCCATCTAGTCTATGGAATAAATGCATGTGTAAAACCGGCCAACAATTTTTTTTTCAAGGCTTAAATGGGACTTTCAGCAAAGTCTGGTTTTGTCATCATGCAATTTACCCATTTTAGAAATATTCAGTTCTAATCATTGTAAAACTCAAAAAAGATCAAATATTAAAAGAATTAAGAAGTCTTTGTGTGATATCACTGTATTTCTACCTAAGGGTTGTTTGTTTTTCATTTTAGGATGCGATAGTGTATTCATTTTAGACAGCAATTGAGACTGTAAATAGTGGTGTATCTTCTCAGGGCTTGGAAATATTGTTGTCTTTCTTTTAAAGATAGCTTTCATGGAGAACACCTTCACTGTACTGTTTTCTTTACACCTGCTATTTCAGACAAACATATGTCATCACACTGAAGAAAGAACCATCTATTTTGTCCTATTCCTTTTCGATGGTGGGTTTGTAGACAGACTTGGAAATCAATGATGGCCAAATTTTTGTCCAAGTGGTGATTCAATGCCCCATCTGCTGTTCTCAAAGTTTCTCTTTGCCTTTGTGAATTCTACTGTGTCTGAGTAGGTGTATACACAGTAGTATTACTAAATGTTAACCCACCAATTTAGCAAGATAATATTCCCAATATGACATTGCACTTGAAATTTAAAAGGCAAGTATTAGATGCTTCCAGTAACCAATTTTTTTAAATAAATAAATTAGAAAACAAAATACCTTTCTTAGTATTTAAAATTATTTATGTGTTCTCAATAAATCTCTGCAACTGCGGAATTTAACTGCAGTTTTTACTCTGGAACCTTCAGGACTCAGGTTGGATTTTCCAGGTAAGTATGTTTGGACATCAAGGAATTTCTCTGCTCTGCAACTTTTCAAATTTAATACAATCTGTACAATCTCTAAGTACTGAAGCAACGCTATTTTTATGTCTTCACAGCACTGAGCAGTATCAGGAGGAACATTATCATTTTTCAGATGGCATTTGTTATAAGTCAACAATAAAGCACTAAACTACTCTGATATGTGAAACTCTTTTCTTTCAGCCTGCTTTGAACTTGACAATAATAGAAACCTCTGTCTTTAGTGTGTCACACGAAGAATTCACATGACAGTGATGTGAGTTCCTGCTGTTGGATTAACTAAATTTTAAGAACTTTTAACCTCTTCTGATATTCCCAGCATTTATACAAATCCCATCATAGGAAACTTTCATAAATAGCCTAGCCAGTACGAGTCACTGATATAGGTCTGTATAGTGATTTACATTGCATATTACCTCCAAATTGCCTGAGACTAGCACTTCAGGAAAGTAAGTGATCACAATAGACATCATATAAGAAATTAAGGAAACAAATCTATTTAAAAAATAATTCCTAATATGAAAAATATTTTTTGTAGAATTTTTCTACTTGCTTTCTAAAAGGAAATGGAAAAAGAAAAGGAAAAATGGATAAATCTCCTTAAAAACTATTCTCTGGAGTAGTTTCATACCCATCTCTATACATGTTGTACTTCTTGTTTTATCCTTTAATCTTTTTCTGTGAACAGCTGTACATTTAAGTCTTTCCTGAATTTTTACCAAGGAACAACTTTAAATGGTATTTTGATATTTATTTAATGACTTTGGAAGATTTTCTCAGTCTCTTCTAGAACTGTACCTTCCTTCTGAACTCTTAGACTTCAATTTAATGGATAAAGGTAAAGTAAGTGTCTCTTTTTATTATTTTCTTTCTTTGGAAACTACATCTCAGTAATGTCACCTTTTCAATGCCCAGCTCAAGAAGTATCAGTGATGGACACCACTATGCCTTGTCTTGTGCTTTGGTGATCAGGTTGGTCAAACAAGATTGACCTTTAGTGAGTCCATGCTAACTGCTACTGATAACCTTCTTCTCATTCATGTGGGTAAAGATGTCCTTCAGAATGAATATATTCTGTATGAATAGATAAGAATGTTCATGTAATACTTTTAATCATTCTTCAAAGATTGGAGAGCTTTGAAGCTTGGAGCTCCTATTTTGGAGGTAGAGAGTCATGATAAAACATGATTTAGACAAGAGTTGGGACCCTGTTTAGGAGAACAAAACACATGATTTTAGCTTTCAGCATGTACCTCTGCCATTTTAGTGGGACTTAAATATTTGCTTAAGCATAATAAGACTTTTGAAGTGTTTTTAAATTTGGTTTAAAGATGACACCTAGAAAATCAAGATGAAAGAAGTAAAATTAACATTCAGAGTCCCACCTATAGAATTATAAGTTAAATGTAAAGTATATTTTATTTTGACATTGAGTTCACAGTAAGCAGAAAAAAAATTTCCATAGTTCTTCTAGTCTACTAAGCTAAAATATGAAAATTGCCACTTACTAAATGAAACTTGCTAATCTGTTTGAAATTACGCGTGTGTATTTATAATGAGTAAAAAGATAAAGGAACAGTCCCACAAAACTATGCCATATATCTGAAAGACTAGTTTTCCGCAACTCTTTTTAGGAATAATGGAGCACAACTGTATCAAAAAGATATTGTCCACATGTCCTTGGAAGTTTAATTGTCTGGAAGATGAAAATGAAATTAACAGTAAATAACAATAATTTCTTGAAATGTCTTTGTTTTTTAAGGTATTTGCAGTAAAAGAGTTGAAATCAAACAAAATTCACAATATAATTTCTTTTGTTATTTGATTTTTTTTTGCTGAAAAATAGGAGGAACTCTCACTTGCTCCTCCAAATGAAAATTCCATGACAGATGACAAACCATTCAGTGTAAATTCATTGTTAATATAAACATTATTTATTCAAGCTTCTTTTCTGAGTAATCCATAGATTCTACTACATAGCCAAAAGTACCTGATAGTGTTGTTTAAAAGTATCTTTTATTTAGAAACCAAACAAACAGTAGTGATAAAATACTTGGGACCTTAATGTCATGTTTTGACAGAAATGACTGTAAACCCACATATGCTTCCCATATGTTGCATGATGTATATTTAAATAGGAATAAAGGCAGGCAGGAAGTTTTATGCTGTGCCAATGGTGTTCATTATCACTGTTATATCCCTGGAATACATGACAGTTTTTGTTCACTGTAGTAATGGATAAGGTTATAAATCACAGCTTACAGTCACAGCTATATGTACTGTGTCTGTAAGAATCTTTGGCCTGGAAGGCATGGTATAAGTACTAAAAATAACATGACCTAAAATAATAGTAGATGGAAGACATATTTGCTAGAGTTTAATCTGTTCACTAAATTTTCTGCTCTTTAAAATCTAATCAATGCAAAGAACTTATTGTAATCTCACTAAAGCTGCTAAATCATATTAAATCGATAAAAAAGTGAGCCAGACAACAAACAACAAGTAAAATGAAAAAGGACTGCCCATCAACTTCTGATGTACAGTATGAAAAATTAAGGTATTATGTGGTCACCTGGAAAGGGTTTGCAATTTTTGAACCCAGCAATTCCATTACTAGCTTGGAATTGGCTGGAATGCTCTCATTCAAAGAATTACAGTCAATGGCTCAATGTCCAAGCGGAGAACCAGTGATGAGTGACATTTCTCAGGGGTCAGTATTGCGATTGGCACACTAATAAACATCTTTGTTAGTGACATTGACAGTGGGAATGAGTGCATGCTCAGCAAGTTTGCAAGACAACACCAAGCTGTGTAGTGCAGTCAGCATGCTGGAGGGAAGGGATGACATCCAGAGGGACATTGGGAGGCTTGAGAGATTGGTCTGTGCATATCTCAGGAAGATAAACAGGGCAAGCAGAAATACAGACCGTGCAGGAAAGACTAAGAGCAGCCCTTAGGAGAAGGGCTTGGGGATTTTGGTGAATGAGAAGCTCAACCTGAGCTGGCAATGTGCACTTGCAGCCTGGAACTTGGGGTGGATTAAGAGAAACTTGTCCAAAAGTTTGAGGGAAGTGATTCTGCCCCTATACTCCACTCTCATGAGGTTCCCAACATAAGAAGGACATGAACCTGTTGGAGCATTTCCAGAGGAGGCCACAAACAAGATCAGAGAGCCAGTGCACCTCTCCTATGAAGAAAGGCTGAGACAGTTGGGGCTGTTCAGTGTGGAGAAGATAAGGTTTCAGGGAGACCTTATAGGAGCCTTCTGATACCTGAAGGAGACTGATAGGAAAGATGGAGAGGGACTTTACAACGATATGTACATGTAGGACAAGGGGTAATGGCTTCAAACTCAGAGGGTAGATTTAGACTAGATATTGGGAAGAAATTACTTGCTGAAATGTGTTCAAAGTCAGGTTGCACGGGGCATTGAGCAAGCTGGTCTAGTGGGAGGTATCCCCGTCCATGACGGGGGTATAGAACTAGATGACCTTCAAGGTCTCCTCCAACCCAAATTATTCTATGATGAATCCTTGTGCCTATTTTGGCAATGACCATTTTGCAGAAGCATCTCTTCATTTCACCTTACAGGAGAGGCAGAAGGTGGGGAGGTTTATAATATCAGTATATTTGTAACACTCATAAATATTAATGTGGTAATATTAGATATGCACTGTGTGAAACTAAAAAAGGAGAATACACTAAAAACAAAGTGGAATACATTAGAATGCTAATTCTTCAAATCAACATTGAGTCCTGGGCTACTAATCTTATATAAGTCAGTTTTTATACTATTGTTAATTTTTTTGAGGTGACTTCTATTAAACTTAAAAAGTGTGTAGGAGGAAAACTAAGACAATGAAACAAAATGGAAGCAGAATACTTCTCAAGTAAGATTGCACAGCCCTTTGATAAGAATCAGAATATTGTATTCCAATCTGTTAACAGCAATTTTTTTCTACTTATTGCAGCACTTGAAATATCATGGAGAAGTTCAATAGAGTATATATCAAGAGTACAAAACATGAACTGGGCTTTGAAAAAATTATGCATCTTAGAGGAAGATGAATTATAAGACACTTAAAAAATGTATAACTTTTAAAATTTGTATTATTTTTAATAAATTTTAAAATGTTCAGATAATATATGGTGCCAACTGTAACTGATATTTTTAAATTCCATGATGGTGGAAAAGAGGTTGTAATTCAAGTCTTATGAGGAATAAATCTCAAATCAGGATGTCTTTATCTATGTGAATGTATGAGTAATTCAAATAAATTACTAAATTATTAATTATTCCTGCTTTGTAGAAAGTAGTCTTCCCATGATGTGAATCTGCATTCCCAGCTCCAACAGACTTAGTAGAATTATTCTTTGTTTCTTTTCATGTATCACAGAATCAGAGAATCGCAGAATGAATCAGGTTGGAAGGGACCACAGTCCTCAAGCAGGGTCATCCTAGAGCACCATGGCACAGCATTGTATCCAGATGGTTCTTGAATATCTCCAGTGAGAGAGACTCTGTGACTTCAACCAGTTCTCAATCCATCTCACATCCATTCATCCAAGCCACAATTCTTAACTCGGCCTGTGAGGATTTAATGAAAGAATCTCACTGCCTCTTGTTTCTTTAATGATTGAATGCTTTAATGTTTGAGTTAAATTTGTAGCATATACTTCAGGTAATTTGACAAAGCAAAATAAATTGTGAAAATTGCAATTCTCATGACATTATTTTATGTTCTCCTGGGACAATGAAGAAATGTTGAATAAGGAATGTTTCCTATGCAAAGAAGTTATTTTGAAATTAAACAAAGCAGCATTTTTAATGTTTTTGTTACTCAGTGTTTCAATGTATGTAATCTTCCACAATAAAACCATCTTGTCTTCTTTCATACCATCCCTGCCTCTTGCCACTGTGCTTTGAGAGCACTCGATGTACTTACAATTACCATCTCATAGCCTCATGGGATTTTCTGTCCTTTTTCTTTAAGAATAAAGAAAATTAAATTCTAAAATTACATTTTGATCCAGATTTATCCCATCTTCATCCACTTAGCTTGTTCACATGAAATTCAAGGAATTCTAGAGTGAATGGGACAGACTACAGTGCTAACGAGCACTTCTGCCTTTGCCAGCCAAGATTTTGTGAGTAGAAGACTCCTCAACTCATGGATAGTCAAAATCCAGTTTTAAGGGTTTTCAGTTTCGTGAGATTTATAAACACAAACACAAAAATTGACCCAATGTAAGTCAACTTCACAATTAACTGGAAATATACTTAAGGTTTTGCAGAGGTAAAGTACAAAGGTAACGTGCTCAATAAGCTAATTTATGAAACTCTTAGAGATTTCAGATTTCAGAACTGTAGGTTCAAAACAAAATGCAGAATGTTTAAATAAGCAAATTGCATTAATAGATTAGTTGTGTTAAATGAGTCCCTTTTATCAGGAGGAAAAAAATAATAGTACTGGGGAGCTGATTTAAATTTATTGTGATAATTCAACGAGATTAATATGTTCTTTTGTATTTCAGAAGAAAGCTCTGAGAAGCATAACTGATTTAAGTGCTTTTGATTCAGATATCATAATGTGACTAGAATCTAAATTTTTTTTAAGTATTTGTGCCTAGAACACTTGTATCACAGTGTAAAATTTTCCTCACTTGATGTTTTCTGTCATAGGCCCAAGAACATTTCTCAATTTTATAGTTACAGAGATTTCCTGGATAATGGTTCTAATAGAAGAGAGACAAGTCTAAAAGAGTTTCCCAGTGCATCTGAGGAAAATGAAGATCATAACTGTTTTGGGATGAGTGATCATATGAAAACCCTGAGGCTGTTCAGATTAGAACATTTGAAAATAGAGTAATTATTCAGGATGACTAGTTGATAGTGTGGGTTTTTTCTTATTTTTCACATATATTTTTTTTCTGTGCTTGGTTTCAGTTCAAGATTGATATCTCAATTGAGGTACATGTATGGGGGCAAAGTACATAAAATCACATTATGGTTAATGGCAATGTAGGCAATAAAATAATTGGAGAAACTCAGATGACATGTAGTGGGCACCTTGCTTGTATTCCTGCAACCTTAATATTTTCATTGTAAGGAGAATTTGCTTTGGCTATTATCTTTTCAATTACCATGGCTAGAAAAAGCCCTTAGCAGTCTAAATATCTTATATATACTCTTGAAATAAACCATTCAGTGTAGTTTCATCACAAATCAACTCAGTGAGCTCCAAGACCCTGCTAGCATGAAAAATAAATTGCAGTTTGTAGAAACAGTTGGGACATTCGTTGCTCTTTATGCAACAATGTTAATGTAGTTAACTTGTGGTGCCCATCCTTGCAACTATGGCACAATTCTAATTTACTGCAATTAGCTGTGTTGACCAAAATCAGGATTCAGTAATTTAAAAATAATTTTTTAAAGATATTTGAGACACTCTACTATTCCTTTTATATCTCTGGTTGCTACAAAATAGTGTGGTTTCTCTAAAAAGGTCTTATGCCCTATTTACCTATTCCAGAACTCTAGTGCCAATGTGTCCCATTACAACCTAATCAATATACATTCCATCAAGGGATAAAAGTCCCCTTGTTTTAATCTGGTTTCTGAAAAAATTTAGCATCTATTATCTGAGTCATAAATGATTACTTATTTAGGAATTTGAAAACAAGATATGAAGAAAATATTCTGTATCTCTTGATTTCATTTTTTCTAATGAGAATAAGACATGATGTTAATTTGTCAACCCATTGGTTGGAAGACCTATGTATCTTTACCAACCAAATGGTATTATGTAAATAGAAGATATAAATATAGCTTAAAGTTGTATACAGTTTCGTGGGAAAAAAATGCAATGGTAACATTAAAAAAATTACAATCTTCCTGCAAGGACATCTTATTACACAGTTTTTCACTAAAACCACTTCCAAATGTGTCTCATTATGTAGTTCACTAGTGGCATTTCAGACCCTCAAAAATGTCAGGAACTTCAACAGTGAGTTCATACGAGTTTTGAACTCAAGAGAAAGAGGTTCCTCACAGCTTGAGATCATTAATTTGCAAGCTATTTGTCAGTTGCATGGTAAGCAGATGGAATGTACTCATCAGGGCGCAATTTAAATGCGAAACAAATTAAAAAGAAAGAAAATTTAAAATTATGTCACCAAGCTGGGAGGACATCCAAATACTTCTATCCATGAGAATTACATAGATCGGGAATTGATCTAAAAAAAAAAAAAAAAAGGCAATATACCAAATGAAATCACTTTTTTTTTAAAAAATTAGCTTCTATCTTCATTTTGTGAGCTTTTCCATCAAAAGTTCAAGCTGATGACTTAGTTCGACAGGAAAAGGCCTTCAGTCATAATAAATACCTTCAAGATATCCTTTAAGAAACAATGCATAATCTAACTTTTTTTCTTACTTTGGTGACTTTTTAAGCTTCATCTGCATATGTGACTCTAAAACTGCTATGAAAGCAGTTCTCTGGTCTTTTTCTGAATTATTCTGATTTAAAATACAAGACAGTATCATGATCCAAAACTCTGATGTAAACTGAATTATTATAAAATAATAGGCATTAATTTTTGCAGTCTTTAAGCTTTTTTCACCAGCATTTAATACCCCTCAAAATCGATATGTAGAAACTGAGGTATTTCTTTTTTTTTGACAGCTTCTGTTTGCAGTTTGTTGTCTCAGATAATAGTGACAGAGGGTATTACCCTCTTATTATGGGTACATACCAATAATGCTGTATTTAAGGATTTCTCTTTTCTATTTTTGGTGCAATATGTAAGTTTATTTGTATTCTGTATATTCCTGTGTATGTGAGTACATGCACATGTGACAATGTGTCTATCTCTATGCATTTAGATAGGTCATTCATACAGTCCTGAGGGTAGATTGTCCTGCAATGTAATATATATGTATGTATTAGACACAATTTCCAGTTTACTTTACCTCCTAAAGTAAAATTTTTAGTTGTGTGATTTAAAGGAAAAAAATCCTAAAACTAAAATAAGTTTCTTTCATTCTTCTTGGTTATGTTTTTTTTGTTTTGTTTTTCAAATCTATATTACTATTCATAACTCTAAACATTTGGTTGAAGAGTAAAATAATGGCAATTTTGCATTTCAGTATGTCATTAAGATATTACACCTGAATTTATTCACTCATCACGAGTAAAAAAAGCAATTTTTATCAAAGTCAAAATCAGCTTTGGGATTTAATCTTTCTTGATTGGTTGGAACTTTTACAAAGTTTATATGGGTGATGAAATTAGATCTAATTTATCCAGTTTGATGTATCTCCCCAGTCACATTTACAAAGATGGAAATATGTTAAATGAGTTACATAGATGAAGAGAAAAGATGTCCCTTAAGAAATTCCCCTTGATGTATATAATTAAGTGTCTTGTTAGAGACAACTCTAGTGATTTTCTTCTGCTAAAACAATATTTTCTCCTAATTTATTCTAATTAGGCAGATTGTCATGAGGTCACTTATTTGGCTGTTCATCATTCTTTGAAGATCTTTCTATGAACCAAACACAAAGTGGCACAATTATTCCTGTCAAAGCCAAGGCTTTCTGTTTCAATATTAAATGTATTGAAACTATTCTTTTCTGTTTCCATTATTTCAGCAGAAAAATCACTGAGCTGGTCATGTCAAGTGCTGGCTAATTTAGATAGTGAACTGTATGGCACAGACTGCAGAGGAGGGAGTATCGTGTGTGGTACAGGAAAGCCTCAGTAACAAAACTGAGGAAACTGTTGCACAAAACATCTCTTCCCAGGATGACCCCTTTTCTCTGGGCTACTCTCATGACTCCATCCCCCAGCCCTCAGCCCCAGGTCCTCCAGAGGGGATAGTTTTTCAGGCGGTGATTGCGGGAGTGGGACAACCTCCAGGGCTGAAACTGGAGCAGGGGAGGCAGCAGTCGCTTGTCCCAGGGCAGTGGTTAAAGCAGTGACACCCAGCTCAGGCCACGCTGAGGCTGAGCCACCTCTCCAAGGGGTCAGCGCCAGGACCAGGGCATCCCACTGATACAGACAGAAATAATCTTTACCAGACTACTGGTGACGTGTTGTAGATATCCGTGAAGACCTCAGGATACAAATTGTGAGCACTTGCATGCAGAAATTTAAATTTAGAGTTATTGCAGTTAGCTAGACTGATTTCCTGTAAAACATTTGCTTAACTTGCAACTGAAGCAAACTGAAGGGCTAGCAAAAGGAAGAGGAAAAGAAAAATCAATTTAACAAACCCCTACATTGTGTTTCAAAAACATTGAGAATCCTCAATCTAGTTGTATTGTTACTAATTGAGATTGTTTTCCTGTATGTGTGTAATTTTCAAATTGAATAATTCATCTGACAAAAAATTAAATATAAGTAATGAGCAGATGTGGAAAAACACGTTGCTGAAACTGTACAATCTTTGCTATGTATGGGCAGGTGTATGTCTATGTGTAGGTCTTTTTTATTCAGCATTAACATCCTTGTTTTTCTTAAGGTGTGAAATTGTCAAAAGAAATATTGGACGTCTCCATTTTGAATAAGGATTTATCCTGTACATCGAAATTAAGGTGGTACTGGTATATAATAGCAGAAAAGCAGACTAAATTTTTTTTTTAATATCAACGATTTTGTTATTAGGTTTCGAAACTAAAAAAGCTAGTGCTTTATCTATGTCCTGATTGAGGAAGCAAAACCAGCAGTTTCCAAGAGTCCTTATTGCTAATCCAATCAGAGTGTCAAAATATGTTTGAATAGTGACATAACCAAATAGGTTACACAACTGTTCAAGAATTATTTATTAGCAGATTTTTCATGATGAATCAGACCAAAGTGTCTGATTCCTAATGACACTCCTAGAGTGTTCAAAGCTACATATATGTAGAACCGTATTGGAAAAGGGCCTGCCTTACTTCCCAGAGTTTAATTCAACCTCCATTTATCTGTAGATCAGGGAGTTTCTGAGCCAGATGTAGTATCTGAGTGTTCATAGTCACAAAACAGATGTCTTTTCTATGAACTTCCCTGCCATCCCTGGCACCCATACATACCACAACATTCTGTAACATTGAATTCTACAACTTATCTCAAAATTAGGAGAGGATTCCTCTGCCTTTGTCTTTTGGTTTTTCAGTCTCCACAGGGTTAGGAGAGGTAGCCAATCCCACCACTCTAGAGACTCTAGCTTTATTTGATGTCTCTGATTAAAAGGTTACAGATTAAAAGGTAATAAATAAGGTATTAAATATGAGTTGCTCCCTGATTTGTACTAATACTAGTTAGTGTCACTAATCGATTAGAGTTTGAACAACTCATTACACTGCAGAATGGAAAATCTGAAATCAAGGGGAAACAGAGGAAAAATCAACTTTTAGTCAAAGGAAATTTACCCTTGCAAACATTTATTCACACAAAAAACCTCACATTCCAACAGTAATAAGTTTGATTATATGAATTTTATGTCATGAACTAAGTCTGTGCTCTCATTGACAGAGGACTTGGAAAGATCATTCTGAAAAAGGAACACCCAATTTTTAAAATATCCTGTATACGTTATTTTAGGAGATGTGGTAAAAAAATTATGAAATCATTATTTGTTAAAGCGTCAGCTATGTTACTAATTTCT
Organism: Phainopepla nitens; assembly: GCA_013400175.1. Lineage (NCBI taxonomy): Eukaryota > Metazoa > Chordata > Aves > Passeriformes > Bombycillidae > Phainopepla > Phainopepla nitens. The sequence continues at coordinate 105,691 of VXBQ01013214.1, read as the reverse complement.
TATGATCTTCTAGTGCAAACATAACAATAAATGCATTATTCTCTTTCTTTGTGTGTTTATATTTTTTTCCTTCTCGATTCAGTGAAATTCCTTATAAAATAATTTGTGGAAATGAGCTAAAAGGCTATTTTTACTTCAAAGCTGTAAACTCGAGATTTGTCTCTGGTTGGTGTTCCCTGGTTCATAGAGAAAAATGGTTTCAAAATTTTGTGGTGAATTTTGTTAAAATGCTGGGTTTGGAGGTTTGTTTTATTTCTAACCAAAGAGATGAAATTGGTGTTTTATTCTGCTTCCAGTACATCTTTTTTAAAAAGACATTTAATGTTCAAGGAGATCTGAACTGTCACAAAATCAGTGTTAGAGGCTATAGATGGAGAGACAGCAGTTTTTATAGTGCTTCAAAGTAAGAAAAAAAAGCTATTTTTTGAAGTCAGTGCATTCCAGACTACCGGCTGCAATTTAGCAGTTCTTTCTAGACAGCTCTGCTGATCTGGGACCTGACCTAATACCCATAAAGGTTACTTGTAGTTTGTCGGTGTAGACGTTAGATGAATTCTGTTAGGATCTTTTGCTGTGGAAGAAAGCCTTCAGATTTAAACTGGCCATCTCTGATAAACTGCTAAGCAAATACTGGTTACATTATATAGTAGTTGAAAAGAGAAGATATGATCAAAGGCAGTCGTAAAGAAAGGCTGGGTAGAAAGATAACTACAGAAAACCATGAAGGTATGCTGTAGGGCATAGGTGAATTGAGTCTATTGATTTTTATATGTTGCACTATAACTTCTGTTCACAGCTAGATGGTGTTTCCCAGTACAGAGTGAGCTATTTGCTGTCACACAGTAGCATGTAATTTCCCAGTCACTAATGTCTTTTGTATTTTGTTGAGTGAATTGGACACTACAACCAAGATCATCATTGTTTAAGTTGCACCAAAATGCTGAATGAACTTTCTTAATTAAATGCCATTCTACAATCATCAGTAAGCTGTATTGACTGAGGCTGAGAACACAAACAGGTTTTAGAACACACTCTGAATTCGTCCTTTAGCAATTTGACACAGGTTTGCTGAGGCCACTATAATTTTAATTTAAACTACAAGATCAAGATGTGAAAAAGAATATATTAAAAATTAATTATTTCCTCTTATTTAATAGAATTTTTTTTATTTTGTCCACTTTTAAAAGCAATTAAGGTCATATAATAAACATTACAAGTCAATTTCTGCTTTGGATTAGTCTCCAGGGTGTTTTATCCCTGCCTCAGGTAAAATTTTTACATCCTCAGGTAACCCATTTATATATAATTAAAAAATAGTGTTGCTCTTTTGTTTTATTTTGTTGGTTTTGGTTTGATTTGGTTTTTTTCCACCATACATCACATCATTTTTGTTTCAGCATTTTCTGTGGTTACATGGCTTGCGTGGTGCAATAGAAAAACATTACTATTTCCTACTTTGTATTTCCTGAGTTTGAGTAACTAAAACAATATGTACTTTTCAAAGGTTTCCATAGGCTGCCTTTTCAGAAAAGATTAATTAGATAATAACTCAATATAGTATAGTTATTTTTATGGTATTATATATCTTTCATTATTGAAGAAAATGTTGACATTCTAGTAAGAAAGGATAAAATTCAGCAATTAAAGGTGAATCATCAGGAGATGTTGATTCTCTAGAGTACCACCATCTATAGCAGTGTGTCACTACCAAATATAAGTGATGTCTAATGCCATACAAAGAAGTTATTATTACCACCCACTGCTGCTTCTAATGTAGCACAAAGGTATTTATAAAATTGTTCCCTTAACCTTATGTAATTTATATTGAAATATACACTGATTACCACATTCAAATACATGCCTACAGTAATTAAGAAAAGACAAGAGAATAAGACCCTGGAGGATTCACTGAAATGCAAAAAACCACTTACTTTTGTTAAAACAGGAAAAGACTAGTTCAAGTGTAAGTTTGTTATTTCCCAAGGAATCAGAAAGAAAAAATACACTGTGTAATAGATGGAATTTCTGCTATCAATATTTGTAATTTTTTAATATGTAGAATTACATAGATAAAAAAATCTTCAATATTATTTGTGTATATAAATATTACAAGTAAATTCACAGAGATACTTTTAAACATCTATATAGAAATTCAGAAAGCATGGCTGCTAGTGACATGGTCTGTGTCAAAAAGGAATTGTTGGAGAGGCTCATGGACTGGCTATTAGCACTGCATACTGAAACTAAATAAAAAATGTTATGAAGTCTCGTCGGGATTGTGAACACACTGAAATGATAAATTTCTGAGTAAAAGAATATGCATTTGTTTAGAAGCTTTCCAACATGTTTTCTTTTAAAATAACAGCATTGGCCATCTTCAGTTATATCAAAAGAAAAAAGTCTTTGATGACTAAAGAAGACAGAGAAAGATATCTAGACATGGGAGAATTTGAAAAATAATGATAATGTTTAAACATCTCTTTTTTTTCATATTTGCACTCTTACCGCTGCTCTTCATTTGCGCTTTTTAAGACTTCTTTCTGTGCCAAAACCTTGGGCAGGGTTATATTTTTTTTTGAAGAATCAAATACCAAATAGTTACTGCAGTGCCTAATCTCAATATCTAGGCTCTTTGCCACATTTCACAGTCACAATTCTGTATATTAATTTTACTTTATGCTTTAGCCCAATATCTACAGGCATGAGAACTTCCTAATTAGTCTATTCATAACTAAATACTGATATTTATTTGGAATTTAAAATACTTCAAAATATCATGACACTGATTTTAAGTTGTGAAAACCTGGAATGCATCAATCCTTTTACATGAAATGATCTAACTTCTATATCTTCCCATGCAGGGGTGATATTTATGCCACATGTAAGTTCCTTGCCTTACATTGCCTTGTCTTTCCTTCCCTTCCTTTACCTTCCCTGCCCTGCCTTCTCCTGCCCTGCCCCCCAAAGGATAATTTTGTCATTAAATAAAATATCATTAGGAGTCTGTATATATGAGAATTTTTTCACCTTAATTTTGGCTTTTCTAAATTTAGTTGTTGACTTCTTGACATTATTTCATTTTGCTGTATTCATTCATATGTTGATTATATGTGTTTATGGGTAATAAATCTTAAATGGTTACAAATGAAGAGTTTCCAGAGCATTAAAGCCAAACAGAAGAGCAGAACAATCCATTTCATATATTAGAAGTAAATAAATATTAATTTTAAACAAATTCTTCAATATAACCAAGAAAGTTTCCTTGAAATGTCCATACAGAAGTATTTATTGCGTGGCATTTAAAATTCACAGCTTTTAAATGGAAAACAAATACCATTCAAACGGTTTTGTTCATATTCACGCCTATTCCCATTTCTTTGTTTTTATCAACAGGACAAGATTTCTCCTTTTCCATGGCTTCAGTTTATTCATGGTACAATGAATAGATGTTCCATGAAAATTATGTTAAAATAACAGAGCAATTCCATTAATATTCATAGGGCTAATTATTATTCTTGCTTCTTGATTGAGAGAAAACATAGGAAAGTTTGTGCATGCAGAAAATAATGTAAAAAGAGGGTTTGAAGTAGGAATTTGTCTATTTTAGTAGTTCTCAATATTTAAATTTCTATTCAGAATGAGCTATTCACAAAAATAGTGCCAGTTACTTTGAAGAGGGCCAAGGTGGGGGAAGAACAAAAAGCACATCAACAAAAAAACTCCTGATACATCATTCAAATGAGATGAAAGAATCACAGGAATATTATAACTCTTTAGAAATTAGATATCAGTACAGTAATAACATTTTTGAAAGGATTAGGTCTTCCTTCCATGTTACAAGTGCTACAGTGGCCTTCAGAAATTGCTGAGGTCAGCTAAGAGGCTACAGAAAAAAGAGAGTCAGTCAAGTACTAAAATAATATCTGAAGTGAACTCTGATCTGCATGAGGAAAAGGGATCTGCTAAGCTTTACCAGCAATCTTTCAACACCTTTCCCATTTAGAAAATTTTTATGTACAAGACCAGTCCAACTTTCACTCCCATCTGCTGGGTCATCCAGGCTGTGTCCTAGCTCCGTTTTAAGATGGGCCCTGGCAACATGCTAAAATCTCACATGTATTAACCTCCACTGAAAGGCAAAGCAAATATTCTGGCGGGGTGAGTGCTTGCATACAATCCCTTTAGTAACTGATGGGAGGAAAAAGACAAGAAGACTGTACACATTGTATAGCATACTTGCCCTGTCCCTTCAGACCCTCATTTTGTGCAGGACAGAAGTAATTAAGATGTTAAAGTTCCTTTGTCCCTCAGTGCAATAAAATACCAGATACTTGTAACAGACACTGCAAAAAAGGAATTAATAACATTGCCTACATTATCTGTTACCCTTATGTAATTGTGTGCATGCAAAAATGTTCGTGTGCTTATGTGCATACAGCTAATCTGCTTCCTGTATGGATTTTTACTGACCATGGGTTAAAATATTTTCAATAAAACCATCCAGAAAAAAATAAAAAGTGTTCATAAGGAGTTGATGATGAAATTAAATGAGGAAAATCCATTGCATAAAAAAGATTTATGCAGATTTTAATTTCAGTGTGAAAAAAACCCTTTGCCTCAAGATATATCAGGGGGCTTTGATATATTTTTTTTTTCAAGTGCTTCTGTATAATTTTGGCTGTCGCCAGACTAGTGTTCCTAGTCATTTTATCACTGTAGTAATAAGAGCTTTTCTTAACTAGATCATCTGATAGAAAGTGGAATGATCTTTAAAGACAGCTTTTTTGTTATTGTGCCGAGACAGGTATTTGTTTATGATCCTGCTGTATGACATCACACAGTCAGCATCATCCACTACCCAGTTCCTTAGCTCTATCATAATGTAATACCAGTATAATTTTCTGGCTCCTTGCACATTGCGTATCAGTGACATCACACAAATGGACTGCACAACATTAAATAGTCAGAATTCTGATGGGGTTCTCTGATGTATTGAATAATGCTTTGTCTGCATCTGAGTTCATCACTGCAGGCTGCCTTCACTACTTCCCACAATAAATTTATACTTTTTCTATTTTCCACACCAGTGAAAGAAACAAGTTTTTTGAAAAATAAATTAGTTTAGAATTAGTCTTCTGTATTTTTCCAGATGATTTTATCATAAAACTACACTTCCACTGACTGTGCAGAAATGTACAGACTGTGTTAAGATGACTAAAAAAGATATGGACACCAATACTGGAAATTACTACAGTTAGGTGAGGTGCAACCTATCTAGATCCAGCATTTGCACAAATGAAGCACAAATATATTTTTAGTCTTAAAAAAAATAGTGTGGATATTGATTTTTAACTTCAAGGGTCAGAGAGAACCTTGACCTGTATTCTACTGTGATTCATAACAAGCATTTTTGTCATTTAGTTGTAATGTCACCTATAATCTTTGTCAAAAATAGTTAATATCAGACTTGTCCTGGTACCACAGATACCAGAAGTTTCTATTATATTCTGATAAATGGGATGAACATAAAAAAATACATTTTCCTTGTTTTATGAGCATTTCATTTGAAGTCTATCCAAGATGAAATTCTCTGAAATATTTAAACTTAACTAAACACCAATATGTCTTTTATATTATTTTTAAGAATTCATTTAAATATTTCTGACCTTTTTCCTCTAACAGCTGTTCCTCCCCCAACAGAAGAAAGAATAAGGCTTGTTTCATTTGAGATAGAGAACTTGTTTTGACATGCTTTTCTTGTTCTTAACTGCAAAGTGAGGGGCGTCCTTAAAACATATTCAAACAATGTTGACTTACTTCTTCAAAGTTGTAAGAGTCTTACAGCGAGTAAAATACTGACAATTTTTATTGAGAGCATGAGAGCCAGAATTTCACCAAGAAATATAACCCTTAATCTTGGGGTATAATATTGATAAAACCCAATGTTTTGTGTTGAAATTCTTCCATCTAGATCCCTAATGTCAGTTGATAATTGCCATTGAGTTTGCTCTTTAGAGAAAGCTGTGAGCAATAACTTGCTAAAAACTTTTTTGCTCATGATGATTAAAACAGAACTGACACAGCTACTACCTCGCAATTCAGCATTTAATGAAAAGTTAAGTAGGCAAAATTACAAAGGAAAGATGCAGTCCTTCCTTTTCTGCAGCGGAAAGCAATGTAACTGAGTGATAATAATTGACGTAAATAAACTGAACATACTTGAAAACTCAGAGAGAGGTCACAACCTATTGATCTGCACCATTTAATGAAAAAGTTGCAAACAAAACTGGTTACGTGTTTTATATGAAGAATACCATATAAACAGAGTTTTAGTCAAGACGACATTATGCAATTATATCCTTTTTTGTTCATATTATGGAGAGAAATACAGCAATATTGCTTAAAGGACAGTGAAAACCATTTTTTTCAATGCCACACCCATTATCCTATTTAATTTTCCGTAACTGCTTTTTCTACTTTCTTAAAACTTTTGAACAGATTTTCTTGTCTCTTAATAATGTGATGTCCTGACATGGTACCACCTGCATAGCCATGCATAAATTATAGGTTCATCAAATACTATTTGTTCACAAGAGCAAGCTTGAATAGTCTAGAAGGGCCGGAGAATGCAATTATGTCCAAAGAAAAGGCACTTTGGGCTGAAATGCCAAGGCATATTTCTTCAGAGTTGCAATGAAAGTGATAAATCTTATATAACTTGGTAGCTCTTTCTGATAACAAAATAGAAGAAAGCCTAATTCAAAGTTTATTTTACAATCTTTTTCACCCCCATTTAATGCTCATCAAGGGTCCTGAAGGATAAAATTAAATTGATTCTGCACTAAAATTCTATGACCCTTTACAAAATTAATGTAATGATACCATATCGTTCAGATTTTGGGCACCATTAAAGAGGTAACATAATTAAAGTACAAGTTACATATTTAAAGTACAAGTTACATATTTTCTAGTCTCTATTTTTAGCTGCAGGAAATTCTACTAAAAGTGTATTCTGAGGAAGTAAAATATGATCCTGCAGTTTTACAACAGAAAGTTGGTGGTCATTGTCAAAATTCCCAGTACCCAAATTACTGAGTCTTTTTAATCACAGATACGATGTAAAGCAGAGCTTACATTGTTTTCCTTAGAGCCCTAAGAATGCTGCTCAGTTGACATACCAAGAATCCATGAATGTGACTACATGAAATAATGGCCAAGAACCACATTAGATCATTGTTTAGCATAACTAGAAAATTTTAGCCGTGGTTCATTCAGCAAATATTTGCAATTTTCTCAGCAGTATAAATGTTCATGGTGAGAGCTAAGGTACTTTACTTATGGGTAGTAACACAGAGATACATAGATGATGAGGTAGAACAAACCAAGTACTTAATGTACCGGCGGTATTTTGACAGAAGAACTGCAATGCCAAAGACAGTAGAACACTGAATTAGACATTAATTTAAAAGAGAGAGAGAGAGAGAGAGAGAGAGAGGGAGAGAGAGAAAACAACAACAAAAAAATACCCATCATTATCATAAACACAGAATTCAAGGATCTGGTTCAATAATTAAACTTGAAGAAATGGACAACATAAAAAAGAATATGACATGGTTCAATTAGCAAAGTGATCTCCTATGGAAACTTCAGGAAAAATGAGATTATTCTAAGGACCAATTTCTACTTTGAAATTAATGGCAAAAGTCCAGCTGAAATCACTATGAGCAAAACCAAGCCCTAAACAATGAAAGAAAGAGTCTGGCAAGATTTCAGGACTCCATTAGTTTTAATGATTCATGCAGTGCCAAGTGTTTGGGTATGTGAAGCTGAAAAATAAACAGTTTCTCTTCTTACATGCTACTACTACAGGTATAGACATTTAGAAGAGATTGGAACACATTCATACTCATACAGCAAATATTGTGACCATGCAAGTTTTCCTGTTTGTAAAACAGGATAATTAGGGCAGAAATATACTAAAGTGGAAAAAAAAAATCTGAGCATAAAACCAACCCAAAATTTTGGATGAATATTATTCTGGAATTTATTGAGAAAATGTCATATTTTTGTTTGCTTTCACACCAGTGTCACACAGTAATTTACAAGGATGTAACCTAAAGAAAAGAAAATTTCCTTTCATGAATCCATAGTATCATAGACAGGAACCTCTTCAGAAGGCTGGCAAAATTTCTTTTGACACGATGAATGAAAAAAGAAATCTGACTGTAGAATTGTGATGACTGATAGCATATTCAGGCATTGATGGGAAAAACTCCAAGTTCATTGAACTAGTGATTTCAATGAAGTGACCTGTCCATCTTTTGTATATATTAGATAACTATAATACATATATTTATGTAATTAT